>CAJGYO010000675.1:0-58801 GCA_904845875.1 Miscanthus lutarioriparius | reverse complement strand
CATACAACCTCAGAAAAATATGTAACTAGGACCAAAATTTATCTAAAATCGAGCTCTATGCAATGAACCCATGTTTGAGTGCATTTGGCTCTTTTGAATTTTCATTGCTTCTTTGTGCTATTCTATAGACGTCGCTAACACGACTATAATGCGATCGTTTGCAGACTCGGAGGAGAACCAAACGGACGAGGACCGAGAGTACCGTGAGGAGTATGGAGACGACTATATGGAAGGTACCACATCCCACCCAATCTCGTAGCACCTATTAAGCGTGACTAATATAGAGCTGTTATTGCTTTACTTTATTGTTATAATCATACTATGATAGGACTTGCATGGTAGTATGCTTTCTTGATGACCTTTACCTTGACGCAACCTTGCCCCTGCTCACCCTGCTGTTAGGCTAAGTCACACGCTTGCTGCTATATTTCACTGCTTATTATTTCTACTACGCTTATATATACCATATTGATGCGTGGTGGAAACTGATGTTATCTGGACTATGGGGAGAGTGTTGTGTGTGTGACTTGGGTGCGTGGAGGGTGAGGGTTGTGTCGACCAAGTTGGAGTATACGACGAGCCTGGGGTAAGTCTTGCCGTGGGGTGCTACCTGGGCACCCCTGGAATGGATACCTGTGGTGGGTAAATGGTGATATGAGGTGGCCCTGGGTGTGAACCTGTGATGGGAGGAGCCCGGGGTGGAGGTGTTGTGGTGGCACGGTAAATGGAAAGCCTGATGAAGATATTTTGGCTTGGTCATCCCTAAGGACTTACTAGTACTCAGATTCACCGGGAAGCCTTACGTACCACTCGCCCTATATGGTGCGGGACGGCCGGACTACTTGGTAGGATATTGCCACTACTGCTAGGTTGATAGCGGACAGTGCGAGGAGGTACGGGGACGTGGAGGATTTCCCCCACACCCTTCCGAGATTTCATGGAGACATTGTGGACCCGGCTCATGACTCATAGTTTCAGCCACCCCAGACTAGACTTGGGGTGTACCAGGGCTGAATGGTAGAGTGGCATTATCCTAGGCTAGCAAGTGGCCGGAATCATCCCAGTTGACGACGGTCAGCGAGGAAGGCGGATCTTGTGGTTATGTAAAACCTCTGCAGAGTGTATGGTGACTTGTCGGCTATGGACCTTTTCTGGGTTTTGCTTAAACTAGATAGTGAGATGAGTCCTTCTCTTCTTCCCCCGTGAGAGAGTGTCGGTCGTAGCCAGGGGCTATGGGCCATGAGACAGTGCTAAGAGGGAGTTGGCCTATCGACTGAGCGATGGTATGGTGGTGATGTGGTGATGATGCTGAGATGGTGGTATATCGATCCCAGGATCGAAACCTGGCTCTGGACGGAAATGGAGTGGAATGGGTGTGGGAATGGTGTTAAAACTTGACCAACTATTATTATATATATACTCGATATGCTAAAACATAGGAAACCCCAGCCTTATAGGTTCCTTTTGAATATATCCAACTTGCATCCAATTTCCACAAAGCAATGCTCATAGGGTGGGAGTGGCCAGTACAAATCGTACTGATAAATTTTAGCACACAGGTTCTGCTGAGGAGTATAGCTCTGAGGAGTTTGACGGTTGAGGGGTTCGTTCCTACGCTCGAGTTTGGCGATCTTATCTTCAAGCTATTCTGAATGAATGCTACTTTTGATTCCGCCAATGCGGCGATGTAATAATTTATGTAATTCCACACTATTTGTACTCTGATATTATCGTTGTATGGATGTGGTATTCGATAGGAATTTGGGTAATATGATCTACAACGGTCATAATACACTTCGACTCTGTGGATTTCGCTTCATGGAAATCAGGTCATTTTAGTTGGTATCAGAGACATACTTGACCCTAGGACTAAACCCTCAGAAATGGATGATAGAATGGGACGTGAACAACCCTTCTTTCGGTTATATACCGACCCTGCATTTACTTAAATGCAAGGCTTATCTATTTATTGACCTGCTAACACCTGTTTTCTTAAAACATGCAGATGGCCACGAACGTCGAATGGCCGCCTCTAGGACCACTACCTCTGGACCACACCAAGCTTACCTTCGACCTACGTGAGCTCGGGGGTTTTGCACAGATCCTTTGCCAAGTTTTCTTCACGTTAGGAGTCCCTGATGAGCTTGTCAAGGTCACCTGCACTGGGAAGTCAGCTCAGGAAGGAGGAATCAAAGGACCGGTTGTCACCTCAGTCGAGTTCCCAGCTAGCACTACCTTACCTTCTGTCCTAGCTTTCACCGAGTTGACTATAGAGGACACAGTTGAGGAGGGACTGCGAGCTGTCTCACACAAGGCACTTCGTAGAGTGATGAGGGACCACTATGAGCACCTGAAGACGATAGAGTTCCGTCTACTTCCCCAGGCCCTCGACCTCAGCCTTACCCCTAGTGAGCAGAGTTTCACAGCCGGCAGAGTTATCTTTGTCGAGGAGGACAGATGCCTTCGCATCTTGGCTATCCACCTACTAGAGCAGGATAGGTACGTGACCCAGCTTGAGCAGAGGAGACGTCAGGACCAGGCCCTTCTGTGGGAGTACCAGGAGCGAGACTCACAGGGAGCACAGGAGCGAGCTAGTCTACTTGAGACAGTTGCCAAGCTACAGGACAAGCTCAACCGTCGTGAAGAAGTCCACAGAGCCGAGGTCGCTGACTTACAGGACAAAGCCACCGACCTAGGCAATAGGAACTGCTACCTCAACAGCAAGGTCTTGGAGTTGCAGAGAGAGTTGGACGACAAGAAGGCTGAGTTCAACCACAGAGGAGACAGAGAGAGGTCCAAGGGGATTGATATGCTAAAAATCCAATCTAAGAACAAGACCATGACTCAGGAGCTAGAGGAGTTCAGGAAGAAGGCCGTTCGCAACTAGGGTCACCTGATCGAGGCACTCAGGTAGAACGAGTACCTACAGTACAAGTGTAAGAGGACTTGGCGGGCTTGGCAGAAGTCTGACAAGAAGCGCCTCAGGGAGATGAAGGGTATGTGGGATCAGCTACCCAAGGAGATTCGTAGCAAGATGAAGCCTAGGATAGAGGAGTTTGAGTTAGCCCCAACTCACCTCAACCTAGACGCCTGCCCTACCCTACCTGGAGCCAAGCCTACTGAGGAGCTCGCCGAGGCCTTGAAGTACGTGTCCCGACTTCACAAGTCTGACGAGGAGATTGAGATCGAGAATAGTCGTATCCCAGCTGTGGTGTATGAGTTAGAGTAGATGACCCTGCGTGGTCATGAGTCATGTCAGTGGCTTCCATAAGTTATACCCCATGATGTACCCCTTATGAGATGTAATATGAGACACTATGCGTAGTACGATTCTCGCGAGTCTTCAAGTGTAGCTACTGGAGATGATGCTATGTAATAAAACCCATGTAATGAATGTTTTGGATCTTATTGCATCTTATGGATCTTATTGCTTCTTTGTAATGAGTGTTGGATAGTATAAATGTTTTTCTTTAAATCGTCAAAATCATGTAATCATACTGAATTATAAGCATCTATGGCACAAACACTAAAATTCCTACGATCCGTGTTGCAGATGCCGAACCGCTGATCTACTCGCCTAATGAACCGTGGACATGCGCCCACCCCCAAACCAGTCGAACCAAACGGGTGCGTGGTGGCAACAACCGTGGCCGTGGCCAGGGCCATGGACGTGGAGGGATACCCTTCAACCTGGAGAATACCCCACCGCTTGTTGAGGAGAACATTCCGCCACCACCACCACCGAACCTGGCAGAGGTGATGGCGCAACAGAACCAGCTTCTTGCAGCTCTTGTAGACGGAGCAAACCGTCGCCAGGGAGGTCAGCAGAATGACTTCCAAAGGAAGCTGGAGGGATTTCTAAAGCTGAGGCCACCTACCTATGATGGCACCGACCCTGACCCGCTTGTAGCCGATGACTGGCTCAAGGAGGTGGAAAAGAAGCTCGACCTCACCACCTTCACCGACGATGAGTGTAACGTCCCACCTCTCCGAGGCTAGGCCCGCTTACATCTGGCAGTTTAACTAGGATATAGACTGCCCTCACAGACCAACACTTATCTTTTCTACGCACTTTGTCCTCACTCGTGCGCACCCGGGAAGAACTTCCCGGTCGGACACCCATCGCTCCAGGCCAAGCACGCTTAACCTTGGAGTTCTTAAGAGATGGGCTTCCAGAAAAGAAGTTGCAACGTGTTGGTACGAGTATCCTATTAATCCTATTAAGCCCTGAGGCCGGGTGTTACATCCTCACCCCCTTAAGAGATCGATGTCCTCGTCGATCAATCCCAAGCCAGGAACGTCCCCTCTTAGCCACGTCCAGTGTGTGTCTAGTGCCGCCAGCATGTGCCATCTTTGTGTGACCACGCCGGATCCACACCACCATGCGCACCATGCTCACCAAGAATTCACGACACACGCGCTCGTCAAAACCGCGAGAGCGGCTCGATACCATTCTCAGAACATCCCACCTCTCCGAGGTGGGCCCGCTTACATCTGGCGACTTAACTGGGATATAGGCGCCCTCACGGATCAACACTTGTCTTTTCTACGCACTTTGTCCTCACTCGTGCGCACCCGGGAAGAACTTCCCGGTCGGTCACCCATCGCTCTAGGCCAAGCACGCTTAACCTTGGAGTTCTTAAGAGATGGGCTTCCAGAAAAGAAGTTGCAACTTGTTGATACGAGTATTCTATTAATCCTATTAAGCCCTGAGCCCGGGTGTTACAATGAGTGTGTTGGAGCTGCCACACACCAGCTCACAGGTGTAGCACGCGCCTGGTGGGACAGTTTCAGTAATTCCCATGAGGACCCTGCCAACATCTCGTGGGATGAGTTCGCCGAAGCATTCACTGAGTATCACATTCCCAAGGGTATCATGGAGGCCAAAGCCGAGGAGTTCCGCAATATCAAGATGGGAAAGGACAGGGTGACTGAGTACACTACTCGTTTCACCAACCTTCTACGCTATGCACCTTCCTATGTTGTGAACTCTGAGAAGGAGAAGCTGTACTATTACCGCAAGGGACTTAACCCGCACATCAAGCTAAAGTTTGGCAGTATTGAGAGTAGCACGCTGCGTGCTCTGGTGGATCGCTGCATCCAGATCGAGAAGGACCGTGCTAAAGCTGGAGAGGAGTACAGGGAGAGGAAGCGTAAGCCTGAGGAGTCCTTCCGTGGCCATGACTGCAAGAGGTTCCGCAGAGATGCACCATCTAGGGAACGCTCTCGCCACAACAGGGATGACAACCCTAGATCGAGTAGGGGTGGTGGAGGCTACACCACCAAATACTCCCACCCTGCTCAGGATCGTTACACCCGAGACCGTTATGCTCAGGACCGCAACACTCAGGACCGTTCCAACCGTCCTCGCTCAGCGAATGAATGCCCAGCACAGAACCGCTCTGCACCAAGCACTGGAAACTGGAAGGCACCCGCGCCAACCCCTACAGGCGGTGCGCCTTTCACCTGCTTCGCTTGTGGCCAACCAGGTCACAAAGCCGCTGAGTGCCCTCAGAACTTAGCCGCTCAGAAGTCTCAGTTCAAGGGATCTACTACTCGTGGATGTCTCAACCATCTGGACGCCGAGGAAGCACAGGCTGCCCCTGACATTGTGTACGGTATGTTTTTAGTTAATGGCAATACTACATCAGTTCTATTTGACTCTGGAGCAACTTGTTCTTACATATCATCCAAGTTTGCACGATAGCATGACCTGCCTGTAACCCCACATGGAAAGCCTGTCATCACCAGCTCACCTTTAGGAGACCTAAAGTGCACCCACATCTATAAGGGAGTGAGTCTTACCATTGAGGGTCTTATCTTTGAAGCCGACCTAACCTTGTTACCTTCCATGAGCCTAGATGTCATCTTAGGTATGGATTGGCTAACCATTCACCGAGGTATCATATCATGTTCACCTAGATACGTCCAAGTGACCCACCCATCAGGCCAAGTTATTAGGTGTGAACCTCAGTCCGGAATATACTTCATATGCTAAAACATAGGAAACCCCAGCCTTATAGGTTCCTTTTGAATATATCCAACTTGCATCCAATTTCCACAAAGCAATGCTCATAGGGTGGGAGTGGCCAGTACAAATCGTACTGATAAATTTTGGCACACAGGTTCTGCTGAGGAGTATAGCTCTGAGGAGTTTGACGGTTGAGGGGTTCGCTCCTATGCTATAGTTTGGCGATCTTATCTTCAAGCTATTCTGAATGAATGCTACTTTTGATTCCGCCAATGCGGCGATGTAATAATTTATGTAATTCCGCACTATTTGTACTCTGATATTATCATTGTATGGATGTGGTATTCGACTAGAATTTGGGTAATATGATCTACAACGGTCATAATACACTTCGACTCTGTGGATTTCCCTTCGCAGAAATCAGGTCATTTCAAATCCGAGCGCCGAGGAGTAACCGACTTAGCTGGCGATGAAGCACGAGCGACGAACAGTCTAGTCAACTGGTCGGCGGCGAAGTGAGCATTGAGTAGAAGCGACCGGCGAACAGTCCGATCAACTGGTCGGCGACAGAGTCCATGAACCAAGCGGTCTGACCAGTTGATTGGTGGAGAAGTCCGAGCACTAGGTGGTCCGATCACCTGGACGATGATCCTGCAATATAAATATGTAGAACGGGTAGTACATGATGTAAAAATATATGAGCTCTGGAGAAAAAAATAGCGTATGTAGCTCGGCGATCAATTGGAGCGAAGATGTATTTATATTTAATATAAACCGCCCAACCAGTTAGAGTGTAGCTGAGTCTCCAGCCCTAGCTAGCCTATTAACCATAACACGGAGCGCGGAGCCCATGTGCGTGTAGGAAGAACAAAGCATCGCTAAGGAGCCGCTGCCGACCACCCATAACGCAGAGGGTAGACGCTCATGCACGTGTAGGGAGGAGTCGGAGACAGGGCCGTCTCTGGGGACATCCGAGCATCAACATGACTGTTCGAGGGTTCAAAAAATTGTTTGGAGAGCAAGCATGGAGAAAACAGCTCGGAGAAACGTTATGGCGATATACGAAGATTGGAGAATATTTAGAAGAATATTAAAGCGTAACTTAGCTTTAGACAGAACGTCTGGTCGGTGACGTATGGCGTTATCTGGTCGGCGATGCAGGCAGCTCTCTTATGGTCAGCGCGAGGATGGATATCTCCAACCTGGTTGGCGAATTTGCCCCTTAGGGCATCTTGGTAGGTGGCGGCGACATTGGTGAACGTGAAGGGTAGGGTTGTAACCCCCGGAGTTTCTCGAGCAGCCTCTGATAGATCTGGATCAGAGGGTAGTCGGCGCTGAACGAGTGTGTCTAGAGCCAATTCGGCGATGGAGAGGCAATCGACGAGCTTCTAACCAACCTGATGGATGGATGCAATCAGATCATCATTGTTGATCTGCCTCCTCTGGTAGCGAGAAAGCAGGCAGCGAGTTGTCGATGAAGGCGACCTCGGAAGCTATTCCGAGATCAGATCTGTAGACGCATGTGTTGGGGTGATTGGCGTAGAATCAATCTGCACCGGCTCGATGAGCTCTCTGACTCCGTCAGCATTGATGATCCATGAGATCGATCCGATCGTGAAGATCTGGCCGGGCTATGGGAGGGACGAAGAGCCTGCAGAACATACCATCTTGTTCGATATAGAAACAGCACGCACACCCCTACCTGGCGCGCCAACTATCGACAGAATATCGTCGGCAGTCCTTCGAGGGGTATCCCACAAAGGTAGATTGATCGGCAGAGAAGCGTGTGATCAAGAACAAGAAGGCAACAGAGACACACGAGTTAGACAGGTTCAGGTCGTTAGTATGACGTAATACCCTACTCCTGTGGTCTATTGGTTTGTATTAGCTATTGTATGATATTGCATGAGTTTGGAGGGGTCCCTGCCCGCCTTATATAGTCCGAGGGGTAGGGTTATAAGTCGGTTAGATCTGAGAGATAACCGGAAAGTAATAACAAATTATAGGAATCTTGGGATCGTACGCATCCTAACAGATCTCGTAGTATCTTTAGGATATCTTCCCGGTGTCTTGCGGGAGGCCCCGAGCAGAGTCGTGCCTCGCAAGGCTTCGTCTTGTGGGCTGGGCCACCCCTGGGGGCGCAACCCATGTGGTCTGCCATGGGTATCCGGGGTCATACCCCCCACACCCTCTCCCTCTTGTGCCCCTCTGCCTCCCAAGCACCCTCGCCCTCTCCCTCGTAGCCTGACGGCACCCATCTCCCCCTGGCGGCCAGTGGCGGCGCAGGGAGGCTGGATCTAGCTGGTGGCGACACAAGGAGGCCGGATCCAGCCGGTGGCGACGTAAGGAGGCCAGATCTGGCAGGTGGTGGCGAAGGGAGGCCAGATCCGACCTCTGATGGCGCAGGAAGGCAGCTCCTCTCCGATAGGCGTGCCGGCAGCATGGGGCACTATGGGTGATATGGCCCCCGATATCCATAGGACAAGACATGGGCCGCACCATCAGAGGTGGCCTAGCTCACAAGATCAAGGCGTGCGGCGCACGACACTGGTCGGAGTGCACCGCAAGGCTACAAAAAGATATTATAATACCAAATAGGATATTTTCCTTGTAACCCTACCCCTCCAGAGTATATAAGGAGGAGTAGGGGTCCCCTAGACGAGATATATCGAATCTGATACACAATCAATACAAAATAACAGAACACAGGACATAGGGTTTTATGTCACATTGACGGCCTGAACCTGTATAAATCTTGTGTCTTGTGTCTCTGTTACCATCCGGTTCCTGATCACACGCACCCCCACTGATCATCTACTACCATGGGTATACTCCTCGGTAGACTGCCGACTAGATTTCATCGACAGTGGCATGCCAGGTAGGGGATGTGTGTGCCGATTCTATGGCGAACCAGATGGGAACCTTTTCTTCAACCAACGTCGCTGGCAACTCAGCATTCAGCGGCAACTCGACGCTGGCACGCAGCAGATCACTTTCCTTGACGAACGATCACACGTGCTAGAGCCCGACGCCTTGCCATGCGCCTCCAATAGATGCAACACACGACAACAAGATCGGAGTCGAGCAATCCAAGAAAGCTAAGTCAAGTCGCTTCCTAATTAAATATTGTAATTATACTTCTAGATATATCCGTATGTCTGCATGATTTTGGTTGGGAGAAACCTAATCACATATTGTTGTTGCTCATGATTTCTGATCAGATACACAAGATCATTTTCGTGGATCATGATAACCAGCAATCAGGAAAGGTGGACGGCGATAACGCGATGTGGAGCAGTGTTTCCACCAAAGATGCTGGTCGGCCATACAAGCTAATTGGAGTAGTTGAAGAGATATACAAGCACATATGCATCTGGATCTACACCACCATGCAGGCAACCACACATATCTCAGGCATGCAAGGAAAATCTTGGATTGCGCCCTCGCCTCGGTCGGACACACTCAAGGACTTCGCCTCCCCATGCGGAGTCAATCCGCGTACCCGTCCGAGCTATCAAACGAATCGTCCGAGCCGTCAAGTGAGCCGCTAAGCGAGCCGACTGGACTACTCGTTCCGATCGCCTGCCACATCGCAATGATCGCCGCAAAGAACGGCGTTATAACGACCGCGACCGCCGCCATGACGACATGCTAGAAAGCTCGAGGGCCGGGCAATTTCATCACCGCCGACTAGACATTATGTCTAAAGATAAGTACCTTTTTATATATGAATATTTAATAAAGTTTTCGCCATGATGTTTCATCATACTATTCTCTACATGATTATTCTGCAAACGACTTTTCTCCATATATACCATCTTAAAGATGACTTACGCTTTCGCCTCAACGGCTCCCCGAACAGCCACGTTTACGCTTGTGCTCCTAGAGATGGCCCTGTCTCTGGCTTCTCCCTACACGTGCACGAGCTCCTGCCCTCTACATTATGGGTGGTCGACAGTGGCTCCTCAGTGATGCGGGTCTTACTACATGTACATGAACTCCAGCGCTCCGTGTTATGGTTTACGGGCTAGCCAGGGCTGGGGGGCTCAACCAACAAACTAACGGCTCGGGGTAGTTTATATTAAATATAAACACGTCTTCAAAAGAAAACTTAATATTTACAATATATTTAAGATATTCTTCATCAACTTGCCGACCAGCCACGTTCTCACTTGCGTTACCAGAAATAGCCCTGTTCTTGATCTCTCCTACACGTGCACGAGCGCCAGCCCTCTACGTTATGGGTGGTCGGCAGTGGCTCCTCGGCGACGCCTGTGCTCTTACGCGTAAACGGGTGCTAAGCACTCTATGCTATGGAGTATGGGCTAGTCGGGGCTGGTGATGCGATACAGAACCAACTGGCGGGAAGTTACTCATATTTAAAATATGAACACTTCATACAAACATAATGTCTATCTATTCCGCTCTGCTGCCTTCATCGCTGAGTTCATATATTTATTTTTACATCATGTACTCCTCATTCTACATATTTATTGCAGGATTGTCGTCCGAATGGTCGCACCACCTGGCCTTCGGACTTCTCCACCGATCAACTGGTCGAACTGCTAGGTTCATGGACTTCGTCGCCGACCAGTTGGTTGGACTGTTCGGCGTTCACTTCTACTCGGTGCTCACTTCACCGCTGACCAGTTGGTTGGGCTGCTCGGTGCTCGATTCTTCACCAACCAACTGGTCAGATTGTCCGTCGCTTCATCGTCAGCTACGCTGAGGGCTCACCAGCTAAGCTGGGGACTCCACGGTGTTTAGATTGTTTGTCGCTTCATCGTCAGCCACGCTAGGGGCTCGCCAGCTAAGCTGGGGACTCCTCGGTGTTCGGATTCTTCGTGCAAGCGTCGCCAGCTAAGCTAAGGACTCCTCGGCGTTTGGATTCTTCGTGCAAGAGTCGCCAGCTAAGCTGAGGACTCCCTTGGCGGTCGGATCTTGCGACGTCGCATCGGTGTGCTATCAACTTGCTCTATGTTGTTCGGATCAGGGTGCTGATCTTGGGTAGCACGTCTGGGGTCTTGATACGCACATGACAGATGACATTGGCAAGCTTTCAGGCTTATTTTCTTTGACCCTGCTATAAGATTTATTTCTTCATCTTTCAGGAGGCTCGGGGACTAAGTGGCTACACTTCACCTGGCGGTGAATGTAGTGCCTTTTTTTTATTTACCCTCCTTATTGACTAAGTCATGGATGATTCCTCACAAACGAAGTCTAGGTGGCTACACTTCGCTTGGAAAAATTTTCCATTTAATCTTGAGGCCCTTATATCCTTCCGGCAAGCCTTACTTGGTTAAGTCCGAGATCGATTAACCTGTTAAACTGGTCGGCTCCTACTTTCACCGCTCAAGACACCGGTTACACTGGTCGGCTACGACTTTCGCCACTCAGGTCATCGGTTTAACTGGTCGGCTTCGACTTTCACCGCCCAAGTCACCAGTTTAACTGGCCGGCTTTGACTTTCACCGCCCAGGTCACCAGTTTAACAGGTTGGCTTCGATTTTCACTGTCCAGGTCGTCAGCAAAACTGATCGGCTTCGTGTTAAACTGCTCGAACTTGATCAAGACGGCGTCGCCAAGCAGATATAAGGCACTCGGGGACTAGCTATGGGGGATATGACCCCCGATATCCATAGGACAAGACATGGGCCGCACCATCCGAGGTGGCCCAGCCCACAAGATCAAGGCGTGCGGTGCACGGCACTGATCGGTGTGCACCGCAAGGCTACAAAAAGATATTGTAATATCAAATAGGATATTTTTCTTATAACCCTACCCTCCAGAGTATACAAGGAGGAGCAAAGGTCCCCTAGACAAGATATATCGAATCTGATACACAATCAATACTAAATAACAGAGCACGGGACACAGGGTTTTACGTCACATTGACAGCCTGAACATGTATAAATTTTGTGTCTTTTGTCTCTGTTACCATCCAGTTCCTGATCACGCGCACCCCCACCGATCATCTACTACCATGGGTATACCCCTCGGTAGACTGTCGACTAGATTTCGTCGACAGTCAATGTGACCTTCTCGACCCCGATGGCTGCAGATCCATGCCCTTTTCCCGTCACGGCGATGCGCGAGCGGGTCGGCGGCACGGAGCGCCACCTTCTCCTGGTGGATCCGCTCCCCTTCTTGACCCTGATGGCTACAGATCCACGCCCCTTCCCCATCACAGTGGCGCACGGGTGGGCCGGCGGCGCGCGGGCGCCACCTCGTCCTGGTGGATCCATCTCATGGGCTGGGAACGAGCTCGTTGGCGAGTTTGGGAACAGGCTAGCTGGCGGGCTCGTGGGTTTTTTGTTTTTTAATTGATTAACCGAAGAAGACGTTCTAAGGCGCCCGCCTCGGTTAATCTATTATCCGAGGTGGGCAAAGCAACCTCCTCCGTTGTTCTCGATTAACAGAGGCCTTTGATTGGAGGCGGTTACAATGCCTGCCTCCATTAATCTATTTTGCCCGCCTCCGTTAAACTCCGTGTAGTAGTGATCTATATTCTTCTTGGGAGCATACTCCATATATACTGTATTTACATATGCTGCTCTAACTCTCGTATAACATGGGATAGAGTGAAAAACTATGAAAACGCTATATACTTGAGGCATATAACACTATGTACTTTAGATCAAAAACATTATTTTAAGGATTTCTATGAAATTTATCTAAAAAAATCTGCCCTTGTACCCTGTTGTTCTATTGTCCCGTAGCGAGACATCCTAATCTAGTGCTGCATCAACCAAATAGTCTCCTTTTTTTTCGAGAAAATTATTTCATTGGCCTATAAAAAATGCCGCTTAATTTCTTGCCCTTTTTTTTCTTCAACTTGCTTATTTAGCTCTAAAACGAATTTCCTTTGGTTTCTTGGCCCTTTCATTAGTTTGATGGACCAACGATGTTAAGTTGTAAGCGAAATGACTCTTTTACCCCTGGCTTCAAAAATAATTATTGAAAAAATAAAAAAATAATGATTCCATGCTTGCAAAAAATATTGTACCTTATTTTGGGAAATTATTTATAGAGACAGTCTGAAAGACATATGAACTGTAGCCTTCGGTACCAGCGGTAAAAGAGTCATTTTGCGTACAGCTTAACACCGTTAGCCCATCAACTAACGGAAGGGCCAAGAAACTAATGAAAATTCGCTTTAGGACCAAGTAAGCAAGTTCGAGAAAAAAAAAAGACCGAGAAACTAAGCAGCACTTTTTTTAGGGCCAAAGAAATAATTTTCTCTTTTTTTTCCTAAGCCCAACTAACCCAAACCACCGTTCGCCTTTTTATTTTTGTTCGAGTATATGTTCTATTCAGCACGTATTAGCACAAGGAAGCCAGTTTCTATAGGCCATGTCCTAGCCACCCTGATCTTATCTTTATTTTTTCGAACATGACCTCGTCTAAGACCCTTTTTCTGTCCCTAGCTCGGACGGAGCCCACAGTCCAAAACTCAAAAATGTGATCCAGCGATCCAGTCTACAAACGGCCATGACTTGCACGAATCTCACAGAGCGCTCACGCTTCCGTTGTCTCCTCCTTCCGTGGCTACGCCAGTACACCACGTCACCACCTTGAGTAATCCAGAAGCGCCTCCATGGCCGCCCTCCTCGCAAAACGTCTCAGGAGGACGAGCACCCCGGCCCGTCGGCCAACTCGTCGAAGCGAGGGGACGGAATGATGGAGCACACGGGGTCGGGGATACCCAAGGGGATGGGGGCGCTATCGTGGCAAGCGAGCGCTCTGCAGGATACCTTGCAGGCTTGCAGTGGTACGAGGATCAGAGAACATGAACAGCATGGTCACTGCCCTCGGTTTCGTCGACCGCCACGTCTCCATCGAGGCCTCCATTCGCCTAGCTCACCCAGGTTTAGGCAGCCTCCGGCAAGGACACTGAGATGGCTTGTGTCTGATTCAGCCGTATTGAGGGTGCATGTCATCACGATGTTGAACGAGAACATCAAAAGCACCATCGAAAATGTCGAAGGCCATCTTTGCACAGCTCGATATCGTCCACCTGGGTGGTTAGAGAGTGCTCCCTCTTTTGTACTACTCGTACCTCATGTGCATCTTTCAAGTCCGGAACATCAATCTGTACACAGCACACATCATGTATTATGTTAAGAGTAAAATGCACGGTGGGTCTTTAAACTTTTAGAACACTCCTATCTAGATCCTGGAACTAAAATAGCGACCATATGGATCCCTGATCTATTGCAGTCCAGCACCAGCATCTGACGTGGCCTTGCCACCGTGGAAGCTAGATGCTGTGCTCGTGCCAAGTTTTCAAAAAACACCCGGCCTCTTTTCTCTCTCACTCCCAAACTCCCGCCTATATTTCCTACGATGGCGTACATGTCGGAGATGCCGAAGCGGAAGCTCGCGAGCAGCATGGCCAGCACGACCTTGGTCTCAACCATGGCGTAAGCCTGCCCGATGCCGTTGCGAGAGCTGATGCAAATGGTAGGAACCACCCCGCCCATGGCCGCGCGCGCCCGGGCGTGAACCGGTCCGGCAACTCGTGTCGTCGTGCGCGTCCGCTCCCCCACGGCCTCGTCGTGGTGGATGGCCAGCACGGGGATCCAGGATCCACAACGACGCGGCCATGGGCACTCGCAGCTCGTTGGCGCCGGAGCCGAGCGTGATGTCCTCAAACGCCATCCGCGGCAGCAGCATATGCACAGCCGCAGCTGCATGCATATGCACGAAACCATTACAACCCAATGTCTAGCTGCCATGGACGAAAGTCACGAAACGGAACATGCATGTGGATCGCCGGAAGTCAATCGCTTACCACGGTGAGCTTGGGGAGGTGGTCGGCGGTGGGCGGGCCGTTGCCGCAGACGCTCGCTACCTCGGCAAGCTGCGCGCTGCCCCGGTGCGGGACCCCGACGGTGCTCGAGGACCCGCACTCGCTGCCGGGGACCAACGAGACCGTTGCGCGCGCCCGCGACACGCACCACACTCGCTGCTCGCGTCCTTTGGCGCCGACGACATCGGCGAGACCTTCGGGCACAGCTCGAGCAGTTGTAGCAGTTGCTGCGCCACGCGCCCGCCCTCAGTGCTCACAAGTGCTTTTATCATTTGAGGAAGGGCAGTGCTCTGTGCTTACCAGTGCTTTCCTGGACCGTGGGTGCTGCGGCGAGCGCCGGCTCGGCGACGGCCGAAGCGTGGTGTTGGCGGCCTGCTGCCTGGAGGAGTCGTCCTTGAGGAGGCACAACCGCTCGACGCGCGTACCTCGCCTGTTCGCTCCACAGACTTTTGACGAGTTCATTTCCTCAGCCTCATCATCAGCTCTAGCTAGCAGCAGTCCACAGACGACGATGTGCTAGCGCCGCTCGGGCGCTAGTATAAATTGACGAGCTTGACACGGCGAGCTCGTCACGGATCGGGTTCCATGGTCACGCTCATTCATGCATGACGTGCTGATCGCTGCTGCGCCGTGCGTGCAGGAACTACTACTGGTGCACGGCGGAGGGCTGCAGCGTGAAGAAGCGCATGGAGCGGCACAGCGACGACCCGCGCCGGCTCACTCGTCAGAGTCGTCGTACTTCCCACCAAAATAGTGAGAAAGAGATAGGCGACAAGGGTCTTTTTGAGAAGTTGGCATGGACACAACGTCCAATTGCCACCGTGGCACGGCCACGTCGGATGAATGTGGTATGTTTTGGACTGTTTGTATGCAGAAGTAGTAGGTTAGGGACCTAGATAGTTGCTTTTTTTTTTTTGTTCGGAGCTCAGATGGAAATGCACGAAAAGTTTAAAGACCTGCGTGCATTTTACTCTTATATTAATGAGGTATTAATGCATTAGTATTACTTGTCTTATTTATGCATGTTTGGCCGGGGGGAGTCACTGGAGTCTGTCTGTCCGCTTGGGACCAGGATCGAGAGGGAGGTGGTGGAGTTTGGCTCGGACCAGGATCGAGAGGAGGGATCGGTACAAAAAGAAATCTATTGATCTGCGTGAAACAGCAGCGCAAGTAGCAGATTGGCACCTCCGTCTGGATCTCATGAACAACAACAACAATTTTGGATCAGAGACAGTTCTTCCATTTTGCGCTGGACATACAGGCACGGGGCCTGTCACCAGCGCGTGCGCCACAGCTGCGCGCGGCTGCGTCGAGGGCTCCTGGCCGGTGCCCAGGAAGACGGCGCGCAGCGGTGGCGGCCTCCTCACGCAGCGGCGTCGCGTGCACGGGGTTGCAGCGGTGGTCCACAAGGTGGAGTTTGGCAGCGGCGCACGCAAGCCTTATGCTGTGGCGGCGAGAACGTGCAGTAGGAGAGCGGCTCCAGGGCAGAGGTGGCGCGGGTCTAGCGCGCGTACGGGAGGAGCAACGGCGCCGCACGTGGACGGGAGGAGCAGCTGTGTTGCGGGCTGCGGTAGACAGGAGGAGCAACTGCGCGGGGGAGATGGAAATGATGCCGCAGTGGGGAGACAAAGGTTTTTCCTTTTTTTTTATCAGAGCGACGTGAAACACGTGACTACGTGAGGTGAAGCTACAGTGGGCCGCGAGTGGACCAGATGTGAGAGAGTACACCAGACAAAGACAAAAATGAGCTGAAATTTTATCTCTTTATTATTATAAGTATAGACTTTTACTTTATTATTAATATTATTCTTTCTCTACTTTACTTGGTCTTACTTTGTGCAACATTATACTAGTTATATTATTGTTGTGGTATATCTTAGCATATAGTCGTTGCATATTAGATTGATGATCCAGGACCCATACTAGTATGTGATCAGCGCCTTTCACTAGGTGCTCTATTTGATCTGTGTGCGCATAATTAGAGTAGTGAGAAAAGATGTAAGTGTGGTGCTTATACTCGATCTTGCCTTTGGCTACCATTTGTTGCACGGATAGATAGTGGTAGCTAGCAGGTGGTGACAATCCTATCTAGTCTTTGTATTCCACCATGTGTTTGATACAAGTTCTGAAAAGGTAAGGCCTCCAAAAAAAAGGTTTGATAGGGGTTATATCTCCTATTGTCTCGCCTATCGCCTAGCATACCTATTGTGTGGACTCAATCTTTTTATTGCAATTGTGATTAAGATAGAATCATAGAAATCGAGTTTGAATCATAGGAATCCTTTACTCTCTCGTTGTCCTCCCACCTAGCCAGACCTTACTAATTATCTTGAGCTAGATCTGAGCTTGTTTCATAATCCTTCCTATCATATTTGATTTACCCCCTACACTACTTGATACTAAGTTGTGGTAAATATAAGATCTCACATTTATTATCATTCTTGGCTACCGTTTTCCCTTAAGATAAAATAATACCGATACATTGGAATGCTCATTGGTAAAGGGCTACAATGGTATATTCTATGCGCTTACAGAGTACTCTACTTGAGCATAAGAAATACCAACCATGAGCCCAATGCCTAGACCCGCTCCAAGCCTGTTGGCCATGAGCCCATTGCTGATCCTAGGGGATCCTCCATGTGCCTCCTCGTTTAATTCATTGAGCCACTCACTGGCGCATCTGTGAGCATACTAGCCGATGCGCTCGTGGTTCTCGGCAGCTGAGCCACAACCACACCTGTGAGGAGAGGTTGAGAGAGAATGAGGGTGAGGGAGAGAGGAGCCTACATGCCTACACTAGGTGTATGAAAGGGATCTTTGGATGGCTAGAGGGAGATGAATAGCCTAGATAAAATTTTTGTATAAGACACAACACTAGACAAACCTGTTAGACTAAAAGGAGGTCCTAATAACCACTCCCTATTTGTATCATAAAGCAAGCCCACGATCAATACTTATACAATTCTAGTATGAAGCAAAGGAACTAGGCGAAGTGTTATAAATAAGGAGCCGACTAGAGGGGGTGAGTCGTTTCTAAAACTTAATCGTGCCGACTAACTGAAATAAATGCGGAATTAAACTAATCGGTTTAGCCTCGACTACAAAAATAGTCGTTACACAGACACATGTTCGGTGCACACAGGACAGATCTGGTGCATACAACAGCCCAAAATGCACCTAAAACACCCTCTCTAGTAGAATGGTCCGGTGCACATGTCTGGTGGCACACAAGACAGGTCTAGTGCCCACAAAATGTTTCCTACGCGCTGTCAAACTTGCACCGGACACGTCTGTTTCCTATGTCTGGTGCACATTGGACGCCAAGCTGCATGCCTCAAAAACTACTCGACACTTGGCACTACAACACCTATCCTGTGGTCATGTTCAGTGAACAAACATGACATGCCCGGTGCTACAATAGGCAGCACAACGAGCTCCATTCCAAACCCTTTTGCAAATGTGCTAAATCCTCAAACATTCCACCAACTTGCATGCGAGCTAGCCTTTCACAAACATTTTTCAAAGGATTTTCACTTGCTTCTCACCACGCCACTCGATCTAAATGCAACACGAGTTAGACCTCACCTAGTGGCACTTGATAACCGTTTAGCTCATAAGAAAAACCCTCTTGATAGTATCCTAAACCCGATCAAGCACTTCTCTACTCAACCATTGACCGGTGAAATGAAATGCCCTACAAATATATCTTTGCCTTGCGCATTCCTTTTCATCTCCGCCAGGGATGCCACACAAGCATCCAACCTCCATTATCATCCATAAAGCCTCTTGATCTCTTGTAGATGATATGATTTACTTCATATCAACATGTGGCCTTGTTGGTTCATCGATCGAAACTTCACTTGCACTTCACTGTTGCCTTGGTCCATCATCGCCAAGCTCTCTACTAGAGCTTCACGGCCTCAATGGTCCAGCGCTCCTGAGCATCTAGCTTGCCCTTCACCCTTGCAACCTGATCCATCGCAGCCATGCCATGTCTCTCGATCTTCTCTACCTATCCACATGACATCATGTCATGTCTCATATTCAATGAGCTCCTCCATAGCACTACTTGAGCACTTGCAACATCACCAAGCCACCTCTCCACCATGGCTCTAAGTGTTTCTCATAGTGTACCTATGTAGTAATCCATATGTATCTCACATCAAATACATATTAGTCCACCTAGGTTGTCACTCAATTACCAAAACCAAACTAGGGTCTTTCACTAAGTCACTATAATTGATAAACTAGATAGTTTTGCACCCTAGGATGACAAGCCTAATATCTCTACTCTATGAATTGATCAAATCGAGTAAAAGCACAAGTGTAGGGAACTCAATACCACACAAGAGGGATGATACAATATATATCCATGTGGTTCGATGACTTGCCGGTCACCTACGTCCATGATGAGGCAAGCCCAAAGATCATCGTTCCTCTACAAGCTCAACAACCCCTCATGGTTGTCTACCATGTGAGCGCTTGTCTTGAGCCAGCATGATCACAAGGTGCTTATCCATGCCTCGCAGCCACTAGAGTGGTTCTTCACCTCTTCGACAGGCATGAGCCTAATAGCCCATCACAATCACCTCAAGAGCACTTGACAATCTTCAATTTGAGTGCATCACAGAGTCACTGCTGCTCCAAGTCGTCTAGGTGGCAAAAATCACCAAGAGTAACAAGAAAACTCACAGCTGGAACAATCACTAGTGCCACTAGATGCTATCTCTCAAAGAAAATGTAGTAGATCTTCAATCTCACCAAGAATGCAATCTCTAGAAAGCACATGTGAGTGGAGAGGTTTCTTGAGCTCCAATTTATGTGATTGTTAGCAAGGTAGTCCAAAAGTTCTAATAGAACTAGCCACACACTCTTTATGTGCCCACCCAGGAAACTAGTCGTTAACCACTTAATGTGTAGGATGAGAGGCCATTAGAGAGCTCTGATGGTGTCACCAGAGTTTATCATATTGAAGTCCCCATAGTCACTGAGACGTGTGTCAGGAAATAGCCGTTTCATGATCTAAACTTCGGTGCTCCACCTCCGGTGAACATCGAACATCACTTTTATGCACACTTTTAGGTTGAGCAGAAGTTCAGCACCCCTATCGATACCTGGTCTAGGAGCAACAATTGGTCGGCCCAGTGGTAGGTACATCTTGCCACCATGATCTTTTCTCGATCATGGTCACAATGAGATTCAACACTTGGCCTCCTAGCATTGTGAGATCTAAGAGGAGGAACTGGACATATATGTTGCTAGAGGCAAACATGCACCGCATCCGAGGTGTTCAAGTTGGCTACCAACTTCTGCTACGACGTCAAACTCAACTGCCACTGGTCAGCTCAAGGCAAGGGGAAGAGAGAGGAGAGTGGTTGCTTGGTAGGGGCAATAACGGGTAAGGACGCCGCGTGGATGCTGGCCCTATCCCCTTGAGTGGAGAGGCCGACAAAGGGCAATGGCGACAAGCTAGATGTGTTGGTCGATAGTTCAAGCTCGAATGACACAACTAAACAAGTTTGAGTACTCAGATGGAGATTTGGTAGAACTGCAATGAGACCCCAAACATTGTTTAGATACCTAGATGAGCGTTTTTAAAGTTTAGGGTCGGGATGACATAACGGCACAAGTTTAGGGATCGGTAGTAGACTTTAATCTAAAAGAAAATATGATGTTTGGAACTATTGTGTATGCTTGTACTTAGGCTATGGCTCTTTATGGTTGAGATTTGTTGGTCATCTACAATGTTGAGAAAAGATGACCAAGCAATAAATACATGAGCAATAACCATTATGGAGATACACCATGAGTAAAAAGCCTCTAAGGTGAGCCGCAAACTTAAGGCGTGACCATGCGAATAAAAAATTATGTCTCCATCTCCTCTCGTCCTTCTCACTCATAAGTACTCCCTTAGTTCTAAAATAACTGTTGTTCTAGGTTTGTCCTATACAAATCCATTTTAAATTTGATCAACCATATACAAAAGAGCATCAATATTACGAGACCAAATAGGTATAATATATAAAAAATATATTTTTTAATAATACTTATATGGTATCATAAACATTAGTTTTGTATAAATATATTAAACTTGAAATGGTTTGTCTTAAGACAAACCTAAAACGACATTGAGATATTTTGGGGCGTAGAGTGTAACACCCTACACATGGCTGGTAGTTTTTTTTTTCATCAGAAAGTGGGCCCACTTATTGCTAGCTTTTACTATATCCATTGTGGGTAGAGCAATAGCAAGGGTCCACTTTTCTAGACCCGGCCTTCATGCTAGTTAGAACACAAAAATTACTATTGCCCAATCTATGCATCAACACCATTCATTGTGTGGGTACGTAACCAAGTTAACTACGACGGCTTAGGTGGTGTTTGCATCACTAGTCAAGAACTAAAGTTTAGCCCCTAAAGTTTAGTCCTGCTAGGCTGTTTAAATTCAAGGGCTAAACTTTAGTCCTCTAATCTACAATGACTGATTTAGCCTTTTTTAAAGGGGTATGGGGCGTCCAACGCCTGCCCCGAGGAAGTTTAGCCTAGTTTAGAGCCTCTTTGGGAGCAAAAGATTTTAGTCTAGTTTTTAGCCATTTGCTTACTTTTAACCCCTTGTTTAATCTCTATGAAAAAATAATAACTAAAAGTGCAGGACTAAAGTTTTACGGTGGAATTAAAGAGGACCTTAATCGCCTTCGTCGCTGGCCTTTATTGCATAGGCAGCATAGCCATGTATCTACTGCTACAGACTAGCAGATCACCTCCGCGAGGAGCTTGTACCGCCGCACCTTCACCTTGAACCGCGGCTTGCCAGGCTGCACCTCCCTTTGTCTTTTCTTAGACACCGTCGTCACCACCGGCTCCGGCTGCTGCACTGCTCTTTCACGGCCCTTGCCCTTCTTAGGCTTCTTGATCGGCTTCCCAGGGTCCGCCGAGAACGCTGACCTGGAGCATCCATAGCAGGCGCTCTCATCACTATCGCGGTCGTCGCCGTTGATCCTCCGTTTGGTCCCTTTCGTCGCCGACGCCTTAACCTGTGACGGCGAGTCGCCCCCTCCGGCGGCGCCGCCGTGCCTGAGGCACCAGTTGCAGCTCATGTACGGCCCCGCCACCCTCGGGTACAGGTCGCTGCAGTATCTGATCACGGATGCGTATGCGTTGTCAGCGGAAGGCTCCTCCAAAAATCCAACAAATAATAAATCTTGCCGAGAGCGCGCGGCTTCTCATCATCGATCGGAGTATTGATTGATGGTCGTACCTGTGCTGTGTACGAAGGCGGCAGAGGTTGCACCGGAACAGCTCGCGCGGCAGGCCATGGTCACCGCACATGCAGCAGACGACGGCAGCGGCGGAGACGACACC
Source organism: Miscanthus lutarioriparius (assembly GCA_904845875.1). Lineage (NCBI taxonomy): Eukaryota > Viridiplantae > Streptophyta > Magnoliopsida > Poales > Poaceae > Miscanthus > Miscanthus lutarioriparius. The sequence goes on along the minus strand of CAJGYO010000675.1, from coordinate 36,656 downwards.
ATCGTCGGAGACGGGAGACGCCATGGGATTGGGACCAAGGAAGAGGGGAAGAGTGTCGAGCTAGACGCACTGATATATATGCGACGGATGGGAGTGAAAGTAAAAGTGGACGGAGAAGGCCGTGATGATAGACTTTAAGACTTGCATTGGGTCGTCGGTCCTCGTGGACGACGAGTAGGAGGATAGGAGAGGAGAGGTAGCTTTCACGACACGAGGAACGGAGATAAAACGAACGCGGGTCCGAGACTTTAACGTCGGGATGTGTCGATATGTGTAAAATGTGTGTAGTGGCTCTGTGGCTGCTAATGAAAGTAAGAGCGTGTGATGGGCTGATGGCTACCGTGCCGTGCCGTTCGTGGACAGCTAGACCAGGAGGGCCATAGGTAAATCTCCTTGCCTGATTTTCCTCTTACGGTAATGGCAAAACGGTTTGGACCACAGCTTCCAACATATAAATCCTTCATTTTAAATTTCACAAACAGATGCACAATTGTAGCCATATAAAATCGGTATTATTCTTTAATAACGTATAATAAAAAAGAATCTTCATTTACAGTGCCATTTGAATAAAAGATACTTTTTATATTTTTCCACCCTCCAACGGTTTTTCTATATATTTTATGCGCACTCTAGAGAACCAGTTTCGCTCTCCTATCTTTAGCTAGCGAGAAATCCGAAATAGAGAATGACTACATTAAGATATCTAATTAAAGAAGTTATTGATTGTTTTTTTTTACTAAAATCTCTATTTCTATCAATTAAGAAAAACATAAAGGGGCTCTTGAAGTTGCTCTAAGCACATGTCTTTGATCAACTTGCTTAAAAGTAGCCACTTAATTATTAGCAAGTACTTATTTGGATTCATGATTAATGGGTGCATACATTCCTAGCAATAAACTATTAGATTTGTTAACAACTAGTCAAGGGCTCAACTAATTTTAGCCCACATGCATGCTAGCCGCCCCTTGAGACAGTAAAAATTTCATGTTCATAGGATCATGTATGACTGAGTTATAGACTTATTCAGGTTTATGTTTATTAAATAGTTTAAAATAATTAAAAGTGTGTAAAAATATAAAATGTATGTTCTCTATGTAATTTTCTCTGTGACAACATGATTATGTTAAGTGTTCATACGATATAACAATAGTAATATTACATAGAGAGCGCATATTTTCTATTTTTACACACCCTTAACTATTTAAAAACTATTTAATAACCATAAACCTGAATAAATCTATAAATCAATCATACATGATCCAATGGGCATGAAACTTTTACTTCATCTCAAACATATAATGATTAGTCCACCATAAAAATTTCACCATAATAGGACCACAAAAACTACAGCTATGAATTAATCACTGAAAAAGCATAGATCTAAAGTTAGAGCAAAAAAATTATACTAAAGCATACCATGTCATATATTTACTGTGTAGATCTACTCATGCGGAGTCCAACAAAATTAAGTTTTTTCTATTTTATAATTTTTCTGTAATTTACTATGATTTTTGAAAGATTCGCCAAAATAAATATAAAAGAAAAGAGAAAAACTACCTAGAGAAGCAGGTGGGGTGGGTCATATGTCCGGTTGAAAAGATGGGGAGGAGCTATGTCCAGTTTTCTTGTTTAGGAGGAAAAACTAACTTTTGCAATAGTTGAGGGAAGTAAAGTAGACTTTTTCCACTAATAAATAAACGGAAAAAAATCTATTTTATCTCCCTCAACTATCGCGAAAGTTTGTTTTTTCCTTCCCAATTCTAAAACCAGAATAGTTCCTCCTCGTCTCTCAAAACCGGTCACTAGACCTCTACCGTTGTTTCCTTTGGTGGTTTTTCTTTTTTCCCTTCATGTTTATTTTGGCTGAATCTTTGAAAAATCATAGTAAATCATAAAAAAATATAAAATGGGGGTCGCAAATTACAAGGAACCTTTTTGTCATGTATAGCCAGTCACAGAAAAATCATAGTGATCCTGTTTTTATTCCTATTCTTGTGTTTTGAGAATCCTGCATTCCGAAGGATGCCTTAAGCAGCTAGCAGCCTGGCTACGTGAGAAATGGGCGTCGCGAATTGGTTGTTTTAAATTAGGTTCGTTTTGGCATGCCTGCAGCTGGCTTTAGCTTCACATATATATATTTACAGCAGTATTTATTCATGTATAGTAGCAGAAACTATTTTTCTCCCTTTTTTACCAAAAATAACCTAGGTGCTTGTATAGGCCTCGTTCGTCTGGTCAAGTATTTGGCTGAAACCGGCTGGAGCTGAATCTCGGCACAGTACTTTCACCAGCCAACAGCAGCACCATCAGCCGACTGAACCAGCAAGCCAGTGAATTCAAAAAAATGGCCCCACAACAGCATTAAATGCATTTCGATTTCAAATTCAAACACCTCCAGCTGCGTTCGCTGTTTCATTAAGCTGGTCTGCTTCATATCAATGAAACAGCTAAGTACAACACCATTCAGATACATGCTGAAACAAAAAATTCCTAACCATGGATCAAGCTGATGGTGGGCATAATTTCACCCAAACCCATCACATACAAAAGCACAATCAAGCAGTCTAGCTTATGAGCCGCCCAGGCAGGCTATTCCTTGTCATTGCAGAGCTGACTGAGCTTTCCCTTGTTCAATCGAAGTAGCAAGGAATGAGACCACCACCTTCCCTCTGGCAAAACATGAAGCGAAGCAAATGAGCAACATAAGTACAAATAAGTACACTGCTTGCAGCTAGTGACCAGTCATGTTCATGTTCATGTGATTACTGCTAAAACCAGAATTCTCATGTTGTTACTGCTAAAACCAGAATTCTCATGTTGTTACTGCTAAAACATGTTCATGTCAGCTCAATCCTGAATTGTCATGCAAAAACACACAAGGTGAGCAGGTGGTTGATCATCTCAGCTTGATCGCAAAGAGCACAGCAGCCAGGGTGCAGAAGACTCATCGTGCAAGCTGATCGGTGGTCCATTACCTATTAGGCTATTATGAGTAAGTACCCACACAAACACTGACACTTTCCCAGTGCCCAAGATTTGAGATTCTTTCCCAAGGCCCAAGAGTACAGCACCCTGAAATAAACCTCAATCATCTACATCTATCACTAACAAAACTAACGAGGAAAAAAAGAAACCATTTGAACTCTCTTTGATAGTGCAACACTTCTGTGAACAATATGTGCATGTGACACTCAACCTATAAAATATAGCCTTGTACAGTTATTGACCAATCTTATGTGTCGGCAACCGAGCAGACATGATCATGCTGTAACTTCTAAAAAAACAGCAGATGGTTCAAGTTTGTCAATGTGCATCATGACTTATCCATCCAATTTTCATATTAAAAAAAAGCTAAGGAAGCATAGATAATGAACACAGAATTTGTTAGTAATACCTCAAACAAATTTTTAGAAGTGGACCTGTTGCACCTTGTAGACAAGTACTTCACTTGCATGTGTAGACATCCTCATTAGAGACAAACTAGGCAGCCAGGATGAAAATTGCATGACTCAACTGATAACATCCACTAACCGAAATTGTTTCACTTACATTGTCTTCCCAATGAGCGGGAGTCCATAGGTTATCCACTCGCAGACATGTTCCATATCATTACGATCTCCCAACGCCATAGCTGCCACTTGACTCAAAGGGCCAAGGTCATGCCACTACCCGAACATTTGTTGTTGTTGCTGACCCTCTAGCTCATGCACGTAGTTGTGCAGTCCACAAAGAGCAATAATTATCTGGGTTTGCTTGATCCCGGATAGTGAGGTATGCCTTTCAACATGTGCCACTTCGCTTTTGCTGCCCCAAACGTTCTTTCTATGACATTACGCAGCTTGAATGGTGCCGGGTTGAACAACTCCTGCACATCTGCGAGGCCCCCGGTCTGGAACTCCTTCACCCAAAGACTCTTATTTGGATACGGCGCCGATACCGGGCGAAGTGCGTAACGAGTCCACCAAGTAATACCGCCTGCATAAATTCATAGGACAGCATCGGTTTCCATCCAATTAGCTCCAAAGATGACACAAGAAAAGCGGACTAAGTTCCAACTAACTTTGACGGTGGATGTGGGAAAGACTCATCGGCTTCGCCTTTCTTTTCACCCGCATATCATGAGCGTAACCCTCTGTCCCCACCCCCACATACGTGAACCTCATGTCGAAGTCACATACCGCAACCACATTTTGGGTTGGCTTTCCTTTCCTATTAATGTGGTTATCACGGACTCCTTTATCAACTATGACTTCTATGTGCGTGCCATCCATGGCGCCTATGCAGCCATCAAAAAACGGTGTGTACTCCACCAATGCAGGCGGCACTGCTGAATAAGTAGAGTCCTTAGGCCTAATCACGTCATTTGCAAACCTAGTCATGGCAGCCAGAATATGGGCAAATATCTTGCTACATGTCCCCAGCCCCCTCCCAAATCTCTCATGCATTTGTCTCTGGCATTGATTTATACCACATGCCCATAAGAACATGGCTAAAGCTTCTATTGACTCAAGCTCCCTATTGCCTGTTAGCCCATAGCTATCACATAGTATGCTATGCAACCTAACCAAATTTTCAGGCCGCATTCGGTAGTTATCATAGCATCTGCCAGCGTCTGACAACAGCTTCTCTACCCACTGTTTTCCAGTAAGCTCAGGCACTTGGATAACATGGTTACCTTGTGGTGGTACATGCAGCATGTGCACAAATGCAAAACCAGCACCAATAGCTGCGGTCACCATCTCGTTGAAGCTGTTTTCACTTGAATTCTGGCTTTCCTCGTCGTTATTGTCCATGTTCCAATAGGCTGCCAAGGACAAATAAAATTTAAACTGCAAGTTGAATACACCCAGAGTGAAATAACAGAGTGAAATATGTGCACAAATAACATCTAATATTAGATAGGCAGTACCACCGGATCCAGTAAATAGGCTTCTCACTGATGGCAAGAAGCTCAGTAGCAAAGATAGTAAACAAGACAAGGTGTGTACTGGATACAAAACCAGTAGGACTGCATCCAGTTTAGGAAATACAATCACGAGGCCACCTATTGTTATGCCCAAAATAAGCTTTAGAGTCTTAGAAGACTAAATTATTGGAGTTATCAATAGGCATACACACCTGCAAGCTCATTGCTCAGTGAGTACCTCTACAAGCAGTCCCACACTTACCTGCAACACAAGTAACAAATTAAAGCATATGGTAACAATGAAATATTTGTTAGCTTCAAGAACCAAATAATCTCAGACAACTCAAACAAATACATCACATCAAACAACTTATAACGAGTTCGGGAAAAAGAATACGACACATGGTTTTTGGCCACAGGCCCCGTTACAAGACAGAAACCTCAACACAAGTACGACAACAACGAATCTAAACGATAAATGCCGACACTGAAATGCCACCGTTGCTTCACACCAAATTCAACATCCCAGCTGCTACTTGTTGGTCTTGTTCATTTGAAATGTCAGCCAAGCCATACGTTCTTCGGTTGTCAGCAGGTTCTTGAACACCCGCCGGGGCACTGAGTTATTGAACAAATCCGTTGCCACGAAGAACATGTCTGAAGTGGCTGGCACACCATCTTCTCGTAAAAGTTGCATAGCTTCATCCACCTCCACCTGTTCACGGGTCCGCTCCCTATCCCTTGATGCGCTCCTTGCAGCAATGTTGTCAGACAACCGGGCAATGTACTCCCCCACATTGCAATTCTTCTTCTTCTCTGGGCTGTTGACAACATGGTCCCTGGTGTCCCTCTTCGAACCAGAATGGTTGCTGGAAGGGCCGCCTAAGTCTAGCCGACGGAAAGCAGCAGGGGGCGTTGACTCCCGAATACCACCAGCGGACACGAAGCAGCCCGTGTTCCGGTTATGGTCCCCAAACAGCGCCTCAATTGGTCTAGGAAGCGAGGTTGCCTACCACGTTGTGCCTCTGCCTGAGTATCATCCTACAAAAAATAAACAAAAAAATAGGAGGACATAATGTTAAACAGTATAGCCGATGTAATCGGAACTGTTAACAAGATAACGTACCGAGTTCATGGGCTGGGAACCTTCTTGAGTTTCCTAGTACTCACTCTCAGCTTCAATGGCGCCCGTATGTGGGTTCATCCCAAGCCCGATGGCTATCAGCCCATCTTTCCATGTCTGGTAGGCCTTTTTTAGGTACTGCAGCTTGTTGTTGCACTGTTTCTTATCAAAATTGGGGAAGTTAGTGTAAACGTTGCTCCAGCCAGCCGTGGTGAGACCCTGCTGAGTGAAGTTACACTTTTCCTTCTCTTAAAGACAGAGGTCCAGCAACAGCTTGGTTTCATCCTCGGTCCACGTTGTACGCTTTGGAGGCATCTGCTGGAACGTGGAAGGGCTATTGTCGTTTGTGGCTAGACGTAGTAACGGTACCGCAAAAAAACTAAAGGAATGAACGAAATAACTCAAACAAGATTGAATGGACAGAATTGTGGACTTGCCTTGATTTCTCGCTTCTGGCGCTTTGAACGCAAGTTGTATCGGGGGGATTCCGACGGGGAGCACGAAGCTGTTGACGACGGTGCCAGTATATAGACTTGGAAACAGAAAACCTACATGACAAACATGTGAATCTGTAAGAGCTTTATGTGAACATAAGTAATCCCGTCTCATTGTCTACATTCGGAGCAAAAACTATGTGCGAACTGGACTGACAACAGAGTGTAGCCAGGATAAAAGAAGTAGACTAATGACTGAAATTAAAATGCATTTCATGAACGCAATGAACCAACTAGAGTTACATCACAAGCAACCCGAGGAAGACCATTGTGAATCATTCATTGATGCATTATTCATAAGCCATAAGCTAAACTGGCAGATTTACAGGCATACAACGCATACAACAGTAGACTACATGAGAAACTACGGGAAGAAAGTGTAAAGGGAAACAGTAAAAAGTAATGGCGTTCATACTAACCCTCAATGCAGCGGATGTGCAAGGACTAGGTGACCCTAACAATCTGGCTCTACATAGGAATCCACACTTGTGACCAGGAACATCAACCCTAACGAAACGGATCTACAAGTTTGTAGCAAAAATGGGATAGGAAACGACGGATCTAATGTACATGCAGCGACTCCAAGTCAGGTCTGGGAACAACACCAAACAAAGGAGTCGGCAGAAAGTTGAAGCAAATCGGGTACTTACCGGAGTGGTCGGAGGTGAGGCCGTAGCCGACGAAGGGGGTGGATCTGTCCAACAACAAGGCGAGGACGACACGGCGGATGTGGTAGGGCAAGGCCGCACCGAATCCGGCGACACGGGCCAGGTGGATGGCGGCTTCCGTCTCCAGCAAGGGGGAGGGGGAAGGGGTGACGGGAGAAGAAGAACAGCGGGCGGGCGGGCGACGCGGCAGATCTGGTAGGTCAAGGACGCACCGAATCCGGCGACACGGGCCAGGTGGATGGCGGCTTCCGTCTCCGGCAGGGGTGAAGGGGGAGGTGGACAGGAGAAGGACAGCGGGTGGACGGGCGGCGAGGCGGGAATGGGCTGGCGGGCGAAGAACTCACCGCGTCGGTGGCGGGAGCGTGGGAGCGGTGCAACCCTAACGGCGCGAGCGAATGCGAGAGGGGGGGAGTGAGGAGGGCGCGAGCTGATTTCTCTAGGCCAGCCGAACGGCTGGTCTGGGCAGCTGAACGGCTGGGCCGGACGGCCCATTCAGCTTCACCAAACCAACCAGCGATTTATTTCAGACCAATGAACGAGACCACAGTGTATACCGACTTGGGCTGCACTTGCCACTTTTGTGCATGCTACAGTGCAGAAGTCAATGCCGGTGGGAACATGGCAGGCCTCACAAACAAGACCTTATTAGTCGTCGTTACAAGGAACAAAGATGGATTAGCCTGGCGAAGAAGCAAACTGAACCAAGACAAGTCTTACACTAATTACATGACAGGAAGGTCATATATATTCGCAAAAAGAAAACATTATATAATTTATATAATAGTTTTCAGATGATGAAAAATAATTTTCGTCTTCTTCCTCACAAATGAGGAATCAAATCATGCTTATTACCTGCAAAAAGGAGGTTCACACTGTAGCCATGAATGGAAGTTCAAAAGGCAATATGGCAGTGATCTTTGGGACACAATCATTTCTTGCACGCAAGCTCCCCGGCTTCAAAGGACGATTGTTGACGACCTAGCCAATTGCATTGTTCACGTACGTCTCAGGCTCTGATCAGCTGGGATGAATGGACGGTCGATGTTCGTTATCTTCCATTCTCCCTGTTATCCTGTACATTCTCGGTACGACGAGTCGTCCTCTTTATGAAATCCTTCTCGCCGAACCGTCCGTGCTTAAGCTTTACATCTCTACGTCTTTGCCTCGTTGGGATGAAGTTGTGCGTGATGGTTCATCCATCTGATCGAATCTGATCTGACTGTAAGTCTGCAAGTGCATGAAATGCAAGCCGATCACGCAGCAGCTCTCGATTGGGATATGGCATTGGCATGGCAGCCAGCCACCCCCACTCCAGCTGCTTACTTTACTACAAAGTCCAAAGGCAAATGTGTCCTTAGCTAGCTTGCATCCACAACGCAAGCAACACAGGTACGGTAGAGCTAGAGCACTGGTGATCACCAAGCCTATTTATAATGGAGGCCCGCGCAGAGATCGATGTCTCTGTCTCACTGAAGCACACACCAATAGCGGGTACGGTAGAGCTAGAGCTAGAAGAAGTAGAAGACAGCAATGGAGGCGGGGAAGAAGAAGATGCTGGCCACCCTGGTGGGTGCAACTACGCCGGCACGGAGAACGAGCTGCAGGGCTGCATCAACGACGTCCACGCCACGCGCACCGTCCTCCTCGACCGCTTCGGCTTCGCGCCGGGCGATGTCACCGTGCTCACCGACGATCCCGGCGCCGGCGCCGTGCTCCCGATCGGCGCCGGCGTCAGGCAAGCGCTGGCCGACATGGTGGCGCGCGCGGCGCCCGGGGACGTGCTCTTCTTCCACTTTCAGCGGGCACGGCACGCTCGTCCCGCCCGTCAGCGGCCATGGCGGCCGCGACGACGAGGCCATCGTGCCCTGCGACTTCAACCTCATCACAGGTCTGTGTCCGTCTACGCACATCCAAGCACTCCCATAGTTCCATGCACGCACGCTTGGCTGGCGCGTCGTCCTTTCAGACATCTCACAGACATGCTTGCATGCACGCTCGATCGCGCGCGCGACGTCGGTGCCGCACGGCAGACGTGGACTTCCGGGAGCTGGTGGACCGCGCCGCCGCGGGCGCCACCTTCACCATGGTGTCCGACTCGTGCCACAGCGGCGGCCTCATCGACCAGGAGAAGGAGCAGATCGGCCCCGACGCCGCCGCCGCTGACCCCGACCTCCACGCCCACGCCGTCCGGTTCCTCCCGTACGCCGCGGTGCTCGGCCACCTGTCGGGCGCGTCAGGCCTGGGCGCGTCGCACCACGTCGCCGACCACCTCGTGGCGCTATTCGGCGCCGACGCCAGCGCCAAGTTCCACTTCCACCGTCACGGCAACAGCAGCGGCGGCGAGCGCACCGACGACGCCGACGCCGGGATCCTGCTGAGCGGGTGCCAGAAGGACGAGCTGTCGGCGGACGTGGAGGCGGACGGCAGCAAGGCGGCGTGCGGGGCGTTCACCGCCGCACTGCAGGCCGTGCTGGCGGTGCACCCGGCGCCGATGAGCAACCGGGAGGTGGTGCGCCGCGCCAGGGAGGTGCTCGGCGAGCAGGGGTTCCAGCAGCACCCCTGCCTCTACTGCAGTGACGCCAACGCCGACGCGCCGTTCCTCGGCCAGCGGGAGACCAAGGCCAAGAGCAACTGAGCAAGGAGGCGGCCGCCATGCCCACGCTCTCGTGATTGATTACTTATTATTATTCCGCTGCCATTTGTGCGTGCGCTTATTATTATTTATTAGTAAATAACTACCTGTGTGCATTGCATACAGAGTAAAATACGAGGCAGCTAGCATGCAGCATGATCATGCCATTACAAATCCCTCGTTATATTGTCTATCTGCAATTTTAGTACATTTATCTGCATGCAACTCGATCTTCATGCCCTTTGTGTTTATCCCTCGATCTCTTCTCAAATTCACGTGTTTATCGATTATTGTACCCAAATGCTTCATTAAAAAATCTAAACATTTCTAATTCACGTAAGATTGCAAGTGGCGTACAACTCCATTCCTGTATTCCTTAGATTTACATGCATTCCAAAAAAAGATCCTTAATTAGTTAAATAATAACGTACCCTTATTCCCACCGGGCTATAACTAGAGTGATTGGGCGGGTAGGGATGGAAATTCTACCTGCGGGTGCGGATACCCACGGGTATTGTGCTCGGCAGTTTGGGCGCCGTTCGCTGGTCTGATTTGTTCAGACCAGCCGGCTGGTTGTCTCACCGATTACTGTGTATTTTTTCAGACAGTCGTAACAGTGTTTTTCTCTCACAACGATCAGTTAGTTTTAGTCAAATTTTAGACCAGCGAATGGGCTAAAAATACAAATGATTTCATTTATTTTAGTGATAATCTATCTTCCGAATGTGGGTATCCATGGGTATCATACCCGATCACTACGGAGACGGCTCCTTTGCGAGTGTCCCATACTTTGCCGAGTGCTTTTATCGGGCACTTTTCGGAAAGAGGCTATTTGCCGAGTGGACAGAGAGAAAGCACTCGGCAAACAACTGGCACTCGCAAACAATAACACTCAAGAAGACCAGGTTTGCTTTGAGTGTTGGGCACTCAGCAAACCAGTAACACTCGGCAAAGGGCCGTCGCCGTTAACGGCCGGCACGCCGTTAACCCTTTGCCATATAATACCTGGTGCTCCATGTTCCAATGTAGCACATTTCTCGGACTTTTTCTATATTTCTTTAATTTATTTTATTTAATTAAATTTTCTTTGATAATTCAAATTATAACTACTAGTCATTGAACAATGAAAAAAATGAATGAAAAAAATGATATTCATGTTATTTAGTATAATGTGAGGTCAGTTCGAGAAACAGACCACCAATTTTGAAAATCTTGTTCACGAAACATGACCCACGAACTTGCGGTCGAGTTGTTTTAAATTCTATAAAAAAAACAAGCGAAGTCCGAAAATCATGAAACTTGTCAAGATATGATATCATATGTGGCTGTGATAAAAATTTGAGAAGGTTTCGCGCAAGTTGTCACACACGATGCTTGCAAACCAAAGAATCTCCAAGAAGTTTCATGATTTCGTGAAGAGGTAACGGGTGGTAAGCATCGATGCGTGACAAACTTGTGCGAAACCTCCTTAATTTTTTATCACAGCCTCCACATATGATATCATGACATCTCCACAAGTTTCAAGATTTTTGGTCTTCGCTTGCTTTTTATAGAATTTAAAACAACTCGACCGCAAGTTCGTGGTCGTGTTTCGTGAACAAGATGTTCAAATTGGTGGTCTATTCTAGGATACGGCCTCACATTATACTAAATAACATGAATATCATTTTCCATTCATTTTTTCATTGTTCAATGACTAGCGGTTATAATTTGAATTATCAAAGAAACTTCAATTAAATGAAATAAATTAAAGAAATATAGAAAAAGTCCGAGAAATGTGCCACATTGAAACATGGAGTACCAGGTATTGTATGAGGACTGCAGAAAAAGTTTGGAGGTCAAAAGTGAAGAAAAAAATATAGTTTGCCGAGTGTCAAAAAATGACACTCGGCAAATCACCACTTTGCCGAGTGTCAGGACGTATGGCACTCGGCAAAGAATTTTAAAAAATTTTAAAAGAACCCCTCTTTGCCGAGTGCCAGGGCGGGTGGCACTCAAAGAAAGAATTTAAAAAAATTAAAAAAAAATAGTTTGCCGAGTGCCAGATCAGGGGCATTCGGCAAAGGGGGATTTAACCCGCCGGCCCAGCCGGCCCACACACACCGCACACACGCACGCAGGCAGACCACGCCAGAGCCGCCGCCGCCACCGCCCGCACTCCAAGCGCCGCCGAGGAGGAGGAGAAAGAGAGGAGGAGGAGAGAGAGGCCAAGAGCTTGGCAGCGCTCTCTCCGACGCCCGTCCTGCGGCGAAGGCGGCACCAGGTAATAGTTGCTTCTCGCGGTTTTGATTTATCGATCTTAGCAACGAGGATTCACTACATTAGTTGTGTATTTGTTTTTTTAAAATTTTATGGATAAATTTTGCTAGCAGAATGTTAGTCCGATTGTTAATTGATCGTTATAAGTAATTCATGGCTATACATATGCGAATGTTACTACATGAGTTGTGTATTTCGTTTATGGAATTGTATCTCGAGCAAACCAAACGGCAATGGTTCCATGTGTTCTGTACACGTGTTGTCTGACTGAATACGGCTTGCTTTGAGCTTGCTTCAAGTCGGGTTCACTCTTTGTGTGGCTGGTGGAGCGAGTGACTAGTTCCACACACGTATCAAAGTTTAGTTCTTAGACGGTCTCCAACGGCCTCACCCAAACCTAAACATGCATAGTCCATGTTGGTTCCGGTGAAAAAAACAAGGTCCAACTGAGTAGGCAAACCGAAGACGCAGTATGTGTCGGTGTCGAATGGCAACCCAAATAAGTGTCCGTCTCTCTCATCGACCCATATCTCTGTCACGCCCGCGCAACCGTGCGCAACCGTTTCGCGGGAAGGGAAAGAAGCGCCCCAGCGAGTCGCCGTCGGCGAGATCTGCACCGAGCTAGGCTTCGCAGGTACGGATCCCTCCGCCCCACCGCCGCGTCCTCCCGCTGGTGGTAGTAGTAGCTCCCTGTTCTTTATCTCCTTCTCCAGGTTGAATACGAACTCGCTCGCCCTCCCGTTTAGAATCCTAGATCTCGAATCTCATACGTTTGTCTCTCATACCGGAGGTTCTTGCGGCTCCCTACTGCCCCTGCCTTTCTTTGCGGTTGCTGCGGCCGGAGTCGTGCGCGTGCGCCGTCGTCGTCGTCCGAGGAACTCTGGCGTTTGCGATGGCGACATAATTCCGCTTGTGGCTTTCGTCTCAGGTAGGTTTCTCTATGAGAGTTCGCCCTCATATTTTGTTCTTGCGGCAATGGACGTTTTTTTAGTTGGGTTATCTATTTGGAAAACAGAGCACTGTGATTCGCATATAGCTTTGGAGGATTCGTAGTTCTTGGTGTGCGCTATGGTACTGTCCGATGTGGATTCAATAGAAAATACTGGAACCTCTGATTCTTCCCAGTGCTCTAGATTTCTAGGATCCTTGTCACTCTGTGGGTTCATGAGGCTTGTGAAATTTTCACTTTACACTTCGGTGTACTTTGCATCTATTTTCTCTTCCTTCCTACTACCACTATGTGCTGATGTGTTGCATCTGCCCGAACTGCAGGTCCATTGTTGCTCGCAGATCTTAGGCTTTTTTTCTGGTGGTGGTGATGGGTTGCTAAAAGTGGAACAGCGTTCTTAAATCGCATCCGACATCCTAGTACTTGGCTTCTTCCACTGAACTGTTTTTTCCACTTCAAAATAGTATATGCTTACCTTGCCTTTGATTACATATTCTTGCTGAATAACTACGATTCATCTACACTTTCAAGCTTGTGACATTGGTGATGGGCTTGCAAGGAAGGAAGTGTCCGTGTTACTCTATGAGACATCTTAAACTAAATAATATTAAATACAGTAGAAGACTTGTTTTGTTGACTACTTCCCCGTGGCATATATGTTGCTGGTGGTTTTAGATAGGGACCAAATTGCCTATGGATGGAAAAACCAAATGCATCGTCTGTGCTGATATATTCTTTTGCTTCTTGTTGTGCATCACCATTATTCAATCTCTTTGAACAGGACGATGGATAACATTTTTAGTGGCACAAGTGGTCGCGTTGGCGAATCTGGAGAAATCTTTGGGGCAGATCAATGGCCTTTTGGTTATTCTGCTGCTTTGCAATCTTTGGATGTTCCTCCAAACCCCCAGGTTTATTGCAGCCATGCATGATGGTTTGTTCTATTTACATATCAATACATCAATGATTAACAGTTCTTTTCATCACTAGTTCAACATGCATGGCTCCTCCCAGATGTCCTGCCCACCTATGAATGGGCAACTTAGTCAGGGGTTCTCCATTGACGACACCCATGGCTCTCAGGACCCTCCATCATTGAAATCATAGAGGGCCGCAAAGAAGAAAAACGTGTCCAGGAGAGGAACTGCATTCACCAAAGAGGACTTGGTGGTGTGTTCGGCATTTCTGAATATTAGCAAAGACCCTATTACTGGTAATAGTTTGCAACGTCTTTTAAGAAATCTTTGACCCTTTGATGCCCAAATAACATGGTGGCATAACATGCAGGTACGAATCAGACTTCAGGTGGTTATTACAAGAGGATGCATGATTATTTCAATGAGCATAAGCCTGAAGGGTCCAACCGTAGCCAGATTGCAATTCAGCATAGGTGGGCATTGATTCAGAAAGCGATGAACAAGTTCTGTGGGCACAAAGAAGCTATTGATAGGCTGAATGAGAGCGGAAAAAATGAGCAGGATCGGGTATACTTCCACTCATGTTGTCCTCCATCTCTCTAATTTTCATATGTTTATTTTTTGAATCGGTTTAGTCTATATTCATATGTACAGATTGATGATGCTGTACAAATGTACGAGAGGACAGAACCTTTTACCATCATGCATTCTTTGAAAAAACTTAGCAATGAGGCCAAATGGAACAATAAGTTTCTTGAGCTAAACAAGCAGACATCACCGGATGGAATGTCATCTCCAACTCAAAGCCATAGTGTGGCTGGCCATGCAGAATCTGGGAATGAGAATATAGACACATCATGTCTTGAGGGTAGGGATAGTGCGAAGAGGCGTAGATCAAAGAGCTTCACAGAGACATCGTCATCTAGTACAGCTGTTGAAGTCCTCCAGCGGTTGCAGGAGAAATCAGAGAAGACCGAACAGAAGCAAGATCAGCAAATGACTGAAATCCTTAGTAGGAAGGATGAAAAAATTAGAATTCAAAAGGATCTTTTCAACCTTCAGAAGAAGCATATGAAGATGAGTGTACAACAGAAAAAGAAGGAAAATGCGATTAGAGAGGAGTCAGAGGCTCACCTGATATCAGCTGAGTCTAGTATTATGTCAGTTGACATTGAGAAGGTCCCCCTTTATCTGAAAAACTATTATCCGGGCATGCAGCGGCAAATCATGGAGCGCAGAGGATTCATCAGCCCCTCGAACAATGAAGACTAAGGAGCGTGTGTTAAACTTGAGTTGAACTAGAGTTGAATAAATGTATTGTGTGCAACTTTTCTATTATCTGTTGAACTGATGTATTATCTCTAGTGTTGTGAACTGCTGTTTGATCTTTTGGTAAGCACTGGCTGTGAATGAAAATCCTCCTGTTTGCAATATCTGAATGTTGGATGCTTGAGTTTGATTTCTTCAGGTTTCATTCTTGCAAGCACTTATTTGATTTGTTTAATCCCTGTGAGAGTTGTAGCCTTAATCTTGCTCTGTATGAATTAATATCCTGCTGCTTGTCAAGTTTGCCTGAGACTTTGCTCAGTTCGTGTGTAACAACCGGCTACCAAGGCTTCATCCTTTTTGTTATGTCATTTTGATGCAATAGGGGAACATCTTTTCAAGCAATCATTAGTCAGTGACTGAAGCTTAATTTATTCTCTTTGCTTGAGAAATGTACTTTGTTGTTCTGTCGCTGCTCAAGTTGGACTGATCAGTTTGCTTGAGCATTGTTTCTTCAGTTTTTGAGTTCAGCCAACATTGTTGTTTTCTGTATTTTTAGTAGCAGTTGTGAGCTCTTGCTATTTTCTAGCGCATTGTTCTCTGCAAGTACAGTACCCATTTTCAGCAGCTAGTCCTAAAGCTGTTTTTTTTCCAAGTTGCAATTGCACCATAGAAATTCTTGTAACTATCTATTAGTTTCCTATGTAATTGTTTGGCGTCAGAGGCATGTATAATTTTGTGGGTGAGGATTTCAGTATGTGTCCATAGTTGTAGTTATCCTATATCCCAAATTGTAACCGAGCTCCAAACAACATTTTAGCGTCTGAGAAATCGGATGAACGGACACCTAATTAACCTTTGTGGCAAGTAGCTAGCACCGAATTAGCTGAATTGACAATGACAAGCTAAAGAACAAGGGTAATTGGTGGCAATTCTACCCTTTATCGAATCTGATTTACATCTATTGCGTGCAGAGTGCCAAGTAGTATCCGGTTTCATGGGATTATCTCATTATCGTCATCAGCCAGTTTTTTACATCTCGGATGTTTGGACTCTGAAAAATACTCTAGAAAACTTTTGTTTTACCAAGAGTGGATCAGCATTATAAATCATTAATTTTGTGCCTGTCAGGTTGTCGTCGTCCTCATAGGAAAGATGCTTCAGCAAGCATTTAGCTCATATCAACAAGTTTACGCACCGATAAACCCGATTCTGATTCGACACTCCCACTGAAGTTCTAGCATGCATATCCTCCCCTCAAGATGACTCTTATCACACACCTATAAGTGAATTAAGAAATCAACACAATCCGCACATAATTAGATTCAAGCCATCTAATCCTAGATAGAATAGAAAAGGGATTGTAGATTCCCATCCACCCCAACTACCGAGAACATCAATGCGAGCTAGGTTGAAGCCAAAGCTTATCCAAGCAAGCATGGCCAAGAACAGAAATAAGCAAGCATGGCCAAGAATAGAAAAGGGACTTGCAAGTCTTATCGTTGATTTCAAGGCAATCTATTGTTACCCATCTGCAGACCGAGATATCTCTTACATTAAATAACTGTCGAGGAAAAATTGATGGAAGTTTTTAATGCCAAGAGCACTTGATGGTCCACTTGGGTTAATTTTTGTCGATCGCATTGAAATGCGTAGTAATGAAGATGCTAGTCAAATTCCTAGAAGTGATTATATTATTAGCTTTCAAGTTTTTATCATACACATGGCTACTCATATTACAAATCAAGGCATAAGGCAACAAACTTAAGTTGATGTGAGCTGCACGACATTTCTCATTGAAAGAATCCTAGAGTTTGTTTCCATCTCTAATTATCTCTAAACAAACATATCTTTATTTACAACAATTTCTTGTCTGGTTGAAGTATTTAACAATTTAAAGCTAGGTAGGATAATTGGAATATGTGTAGGAGTGTTATTAATACCACACTGAATGTGTGGGTGCATCAGCCGACTTATAAGCCACAGAAAAGATGGTGGGCGGTGGGAGGAGGAGGAGGAGCAGCCCTTGAGGAGGGAGTCGTCGCCTGCCGCCCCATCAGCGTGGAGGGAGGAGGAGGCAGGTGCCTAGGAGGACGCCGAGGAGGCGCAGGAGGACGACGAGGAGGAGGCGCGGACGGGGTTCCGCTTCCTCTAGTTCGTCGAAAGTCTACTTGCGAGGTCCCGCGAGCCTCCCTTAGCGACCGATACCTCGTGAGAGACGCCCGTTGATTCGACATGAGGGGAAAAAGTAAGTAACTTTAGATGTTATCACTACTTTATATGATATGTTGAAAATCAAAATAGAAACTAATAATTTTTCTTAATCACTTGGGCAAGAACTGGACAGTTGTGGCGAGTGGAGGTGGTCACACACGCCAAGTCAATGGCATCCTCGATCTTCTATGCAAGGAGCATTTCCCTGGCCTGGTTGAGTACGCTGGGGTGACGGGGCCGGCCTACTCGTTTGACCACTACGCCGCCACCCCCGATGCTGCAGATCGGGCCCGCAGGGTATTCAACAACAAGGCGGAGGGGGTGAAGCAAGAGCTGTGAGTAAGTCTTCCTCGCACTACATTGCTCAATACATCGCATTCATTGGATATTCTTGAAATAATGAATGGATACATCGTGTTTGTATGCAGGATTTCTTTAGATGTCAGGACGAACATGAGGGCAGGGCGGATACGGTGGCTACCAAATGCTGCAAAAAACTCGTCGTGGACATGCATTACGAGGCACGCATCTAGGCCGTTGTAACTTACCACGGGACCGTCCTTGGAACGAAGGTCACCAAAAGGGACACAAGAACCATGATGCTGACCCGGGACCAGATACTGCAGTAAATCTGTAACATTAATACTTATTCCTTTTGAGATTAAGTAGGCTTAATTTCATCTTCTAATATGTCATGTACTTGATGGCTGTAGATGATTCCTTATTGGTGCGCCACATCCCGATCTTTGGGAAAGGATGGTGGACAAGTGGTGCTCACGCGAGTGGGAGGAGACGCACAACTTGTGTCGGGAGCGGCGTTTGATGATGCCAGTGTAGCACACCATCAAGGCAGCCCGCAACCTCGCCGGATACTGCAGAAACATGGTTACGCGAATTCATTTATTTATTCTAACACTCAATTCGCATGATTTCTAATCATCTTTCTGCTTTTTCTCGCAATGGCATCACATGGTGGCCACCTTGCTCCATCTTCAAGGCATTTGCTATGGCCCACAAGGGCAAGGCGACGTCCGACGCCGACTACAACCCGAAGGATAGGCCCGAGGCGTACAGCAATGCGACCGTCCACAACCGCCTCAGTGAGTACACATCGATGGCAAGGGAGGTCCATGGGTCAAAGTACGATCCGAGCATCGAGGACCTTGATGGAGAAGTCGTCATGAGGGTGGGAGGAGGCAAGAAGCATGGGTGGTACTGGATTAGCGACAGCGCAATCGACTCGACCACTACTCCCGCCTCTCCCAGATTCGAGCAAGCAAAGACGAAAGCGAGAGCTCAGCCATACGACCTCGACAGGACACTTCACACCACCGGTGGAGGCACTCGAGGTTATTTCTAGTTTATTAAATGCTTCATTGGTTTTTTTCATACCTTTCCTTTGCATTATTGTAACATTGGGGTGAATATATTGTAGGCCTAGCTGAACAAGAGAGGAGGATACGGGGAATGTATGCAAAGTAAGGTGGAGGGGTGGAGGCCGAGCAAATGGAGGATGGCGGAGATTCTTGATACATGCAAAGTCTTGGCGCCAAGAACGGGTGTAGTTCCGACACCTTCGCTATTCGCTTCCACCTCCAACTCCACCTCCTCACTATTCTACTCCCTGTGAGTATAAATGTTTTAGTTTGTATGTTCATGCTTATGGTCAAACCTAGTGGAGTATGAAAGTTTTATTCATGTATGGTATATATTTATCTTATCTCACACATGCAATCTCTTCTCCTTTGTGCAGAATCAATCGGTGGCATCGAATGATCCTCATGCTTCAGCGAATCCTTCACCAAATTAGTCTCATTGGCCATCTTGGTGATGATACTTGTGGTTGTTAATGGTACTTCTATTTGCAATTGTGGTTGTAGATGATGGAGCACTTGGATTACTTGTGAACTTATTTGTGATATATTGTGAGACATGTGACGTTTGTGATATATATGTGACGTTTGTGATATATATGTGGTGTTGGTGATATATATGTCTTTGTTGATGATATATATGTGATGTTGGTGATATATATGTGTTGTTGATGATATATATGTGATGTTGGTGATATTTGTTATATATATCTTCAGTTTGTTTGGATGGAATGTAAAAAACAAATAAAAAGGTTGTTTTCAGTCACTTTGCCGAGTGCAATGGCCATGACACTCGGCAAAGTGACGACCTGAGAACATGCCTGGGAACATGCTTTGCCGAGTGCACAGGCCATTGCACTTGGCAAACATCACAGATTTGCCGAAAGCCACCAGACGAACACTCGGCAAAGGTCACCGTTTGCCGAGTGTCTTGACGGTGGCACTCGGCACAGTGGCCACCTTTGCCGAGTGTCTGAGTCAACGGCACTCGGCAAAGAGGCGACCTTTGCCGAGTGCTTGACCTTGACACTCGGCAAAGCCGCCATCACGGTGGCGCTCGCCGTCACGGCAACTTTTTTTTGCCGAGTGTCAGATTAGCACTCGGCAAAGGATTTGCCGAGTGCCCGATAAAGTGCACTTTCGGCAAAGAGGTCTTTGCCAATAAATCATTTATCGAGCACTTTCGGCAAAGGCTTTGCCGAGTGTATATCGCCTTTTGCCGAGTGCCCAAGCTGAATCCGGTAGTGGATGGGTGAAGGTGCGGGCACAAAATCTTACCCACGCAGTATAGGTGTGGATATGAAATTTTCTGCGATAGGAATTTGTCTCATAGGTCATGCTTGCTAGAGTTTTGAGACAAACTAAGCATCCTCCCAATCATGACTCTACAAATCCACGATATCTTCCTACCCAACCATTAGGGAGGTGCTCATAGAATATGGTGTATGTGCATGTATTCATAGATATGTGTTTGTGTGCATGACTACATGTATATCACAGTGTTTCAGTAAAAAGAATGATACATTTCCAAAGCATATGGGCATTAGATAAACCCTAGAGGGTATCATTGATCTAGATAGAGGTAGAGACTTAGGTGCATAACTCCACCTAGCTAGACTCTTGATCTTCGTACAACTCGATCTTCGTGCTAAACCAAATAAGAACTTTCCTTTGTGTTTATCTCTCTGTCTCTCTCTTTTTAAATTCATGTGTTTCTCCATTATTGTATCCAAATGCTTCATTAAAGACTCTAATAAACATTTCTAATTCTTGTAAGATTGCAAGTGGCATTTAACTCCATTCTGTATTTTTCCCATTCCTTTGTTTTACAAGATTCCAAAAGATCATTAGTTCAATAATCCAACATACCCTTATTCCCATGGGCTATAACTAGAATGATATGGAGCGGGTAGGATGGAAATTCTACCCACAAAGCGCGGATAGTCGTGGTTGTGGGCGTGGGCGTGTGTATGGAGCAGGTGTGTTGCTTCACCTATTAGTGTTAAACATACAAATAATTTCATCTATTTTAGTGATAATCTAACTTGCATAATGTGGGTATCCGTGGGTATCATTAGTCTTATTAGGTGCATAACTCTACCTAGCTAGACTCTTGATCATGGATTGTCCGACTTGATCCAACTCATCAACCCAACCCACTCAGTGTGTTAGGTGGGCCATAATTTTCAACCCAGTGCAAAACTTGGGTCTAACATGGGCCAAAATTAGCCCACATGCTCAGTTGACAGCCCAACTAATAAAATGAAAATAGTGAAAACCTATGCAACCCAATAACCGAGCAGGCCAAAAGATCATATTTCCCAGGTCTCAATCTAACAAGGAGATCAAATAGAGTCCTAGCCCAGCGCATCCCAACAAGCATCCCGATTACAATACAATCCTCTGACACCAACTCTCTAAAACCCTAGAGGCCGAAGGGCTTATTTCTAACGTAGAAACTTCACTAGAATCATGCAGGAACTTGATAGAAATTGATTCAATTCACAGGAAAAAAACATAAGAATAGTAAAATAAAACATGTTCCAAACATGTACTAAATCATTTTCCACCTCCTTTAGATCCTGTCTTTCTTGCTCCCCGTTTGTCAGTTGCTCGTCTTTCTCTCTCTCTGCCTGCAGAAGTTCCAGGGGAGACAACTTGGCGTCCCTATAAAAAAAATAGTGTGGCTCTTCTTCCCGGTGCCCAAAACAGTAAGGTCTAATTTGGAAACTCTAATGTCTCGGGGATCCCGGACTTTTTCCTGGATAGGTAAATTTATGGGAATATCATTTTAATTATCATCTTAGTTCTTAGTGTACTTCCGAAAGAGCCCTAAGGAGAGGATGAGTGACTGCAGGTGGCTGCAATGGGGAGAGACAGTGCACGGTCGCTTGCTGGGAGATGGCGGGTGGCATACACAGGGCAAGTGCAGGAGGTTGTGTAGCGGGGACGGGGACTACTTGAGTGGCATGATATTATAGAGAGGTTGCCGAAGCAAACAACTTTTAAGTTCCGCAAGACTTAGATTGCTCGTTGATGATGTAGTACAAATAGTATGACATCTATATCTATATCTATATATCTATGTACCTACCTAATAACAAATAGGCAAAATTTCTAGCTATTTTTTTGTCCATTCATTTTTTTTTTGGTCCATCTTCCTCTAACTACCGGACAATAGAGAGTTTCTTCTGTCCGAACTTATATATCTATATTTATACCTATACCTAATAATAAAGAGGCAAAATTTCAGCCCATTATTTTCGTCCATCCATTTTTTGTCCGACTCTTTCTAACTACCGAACAATGCAGAGTTTCTTCTGTTTGGACTTATATATATAATACCGTGCTCATACAAGTTAGAATAACTCTTGTCTAACGCGATACAGAGCCCGATTCCAAAACATATTGGGTCCATGCTCCTATATATTAGAACAACTAGCGTCTAGCGATAGCGATGATACGAACTCCAACTCTAATATATAATGAGTCATACTTTTTTTTAGTTCCGGTTAAAGTCCTTTTTCTGTTTTGATGTCCTTTTTATTTCTGTTTTCGGTTCTGGTGAGAGTCCATGGGCCATGAATTTTTTTCCGTATTCTGTTTTGATGTCTTTTTTTAGGTTACCTTTTTTCCATGTTCCATTTTTTCAATTCCGTTTAGAGTCCTTTCCTGTTTTGATGTCTTTTTTATTTTGTTTTTTTTTCAATTTTAGTTAGAGTCCATCGTCCATGAACTTTGTTCCGTTTAGAGTCCTTTTTTGTGTTTTGATGTTTTTTTTATTTCTATTTTTTCTAGTTCCAGTTAGAGTCCATTGACCATGAACTTTTTTTCTGTACCTTATTTTTTATACTGAAAAGGAAAATTTTCTACCAATTTTTGGGCCGCCTCCTTTTGGTCTGGTCACTTTTAAATTCTACGCGTTTCCAGCGGAGACTACTAATCCTACTCGTTAGTAGTGGAGACTCAAAACAAAGTTCACGTACAATCCGAACACGCACAAAATAATAATATGGCGTACAAAGGAAGGAAGGAGAAATGCGCATGCCTCGGGCAAGTAATTGGATTGAAGTCGAATACAAATAGAAATAGAGAAAAACAACCACCATAAATACGTGATTGCACAAAAAAATCAAACAAAAAAATTCGACCAAATCGTGGTCTCAGGGAAGATGTGTCAGCGAGACGCGTGTGCCAGACTGCCGGCCGCTTCGCCTTCGTCAAACCTTAACTACCTGAGGCGTCTATGCCGTGTCGTCGCCCTCTATTGTCCCGTCGATCGAGGCCGCGCGCGTCGCCTGCCTGCGTAGGCGTAGCCACACGTTCGCGCGCAGCACCAAGGCCGACGTTTTCTCCATCGGCGCGCAGCGCCGAGAGGTCCCACACGCCGTGTTTTAGGCACTGGTCTTGGTCCCTGCAACGGCGGCGGCGCTCCACCATCTCCCGCAGGTGGATGCAGTGGAAGAGGAGGATGAGGAATACGTAGGCGACGGCGGAGGGGTCATTCGTGAGTTCGCCGTCCCGGTCGCACGCGTGCTCCACGAGTTCGCCGCCGCAGCCACCTGGTCGTCCGCGAGTTCGCCGTCCTAGTTGCTTCTATCGCGTGCTTCGCAAGTTCACCGCCGCAACTGCTCTCCTCTCTTGTCCCCTCCCGCAGCCGCCGAGCCACGGCTTCGGACACCGAGGACGGCTGCTGATGCGATAAGTTTTTCGGGACTATAGCCTTTGTGCGGTTAATAAAATCATTTTTGATAACTAATGACATTTTTATAAAACTAATTTATATAATTATAGATGTAAGAGTTATTTTTCTTTCTCTCCATTGCAACGCATGGGTAAATTTGCTAGTATACAACCCGTCTGATCTGAATTAGAATAGCTCCTAGCCTTAATGGAGTCCGACTCAAAAAAAAGTATTGAGTTGTGTATGGTCTATGTTAACCAAAGAGTCCATAGTCTTACGCAAAAGAAAAATTCATACCCAATGCGATTACTATATATAGTAAATTCATTTTTCCTTTTCCTATCCCAACTTCTGTTTGGCCTTTTTCTGATTTTTAACTATCTCCGATTAGTTACCGTATCCGATCCATTTTTTATTTTCGTATTCATTCCACTTCTTTTCATGATTTCCTCTTTTTGTTTTTTTCTTCTTCATTTTCCTTTTTTTCTTTTCTGGACTATCAAGTCCATTCATGCCCTTTCCCTTATTATTTTGCATGTCATCTTTGTTTTTCCGATTCTCTCATGATTTTTCTTATATAAACATAATAAAAACAATAATAAACACAATATTATGGGTCTTTGATCATCCATCCTTCCCTAATCCTTAATAATCAAATATTATTACTACTAAATTGTTGATGTAATTTGATTAAGAATAAAAAATATTATTATATAACCTCAATCAGATAATAGTCCAATTAATTAAATCATGAACAAAAATCTTGGACAGTTTATTGTCTAATCTAACTGGGAAGCGGTGAGCGGGTTGCGCCTCCAATGAGATGTGTGGCGCCACAGGAGGCGGTGGCGGCCGAGGCGGCGAGGCGACCACGACAACCTGTTGGGGTGGGAGGCGAGCGGAGAAGGTGTAGGGGTGGGAGGTGGCGGACGCCATGGTAGGTAGCTGTCGCCGACAGACAAGCGACGGCCAGTGACGCTGGCCTCCTAGGGCGAGCCCCAGCGAAGCGAGGCGGGCTGCCTGCAGTGATTCCTCTTTCCACCGAACTTTTCCGCTCTTTCATGGATAATTAAGTATGTTTATATATTTTGCTAATTTGGCTAGCATTATTCTAAATTGCACTTTTATAGACGGTCAATGTCCTAATCTAATTATTGCTTCATTGCCGATGGATTAAATGCAAAATATACATATTAGTAACTACGTGAGATACAAGTTTTGATTTTCTCCGTTGCAACTCAATGGCAAGTTTGCTAGTTTATTTTTAAACTTTGAATTTAACTTGATATCTCATCGTGTTTGGCATGGACTCAATTTAGACCATCGGATGATCATTAAAATCAATTTACCATATTGTTTTATTTTTATTATTAAATAGTAGTGTCGGTGTTTCGTACAAGCACCGGCAAGTAAATTATAGTAATGCGCGTTAGGCTCGGATGGTGCGCTAAAGGACACAAGATTTATACTTGGTTCGGCTGAATATCCCTACGTCCAGCTTTGTTGTCGCTTTCGTGTTATTAGCATGTGAATGGTTAAGTAGTAGGGGATACAAGCGATCTTGAGAGAGACAGTCCCAAGTCTCGATGGAAGGGTCGAAGGAAGCCAAGAGCTCGATGGCAGCTTGTCTAGGCTTGTCTATTGCGTTGTTTTTTTCGTCCCCTTCGGCTGGAGGAAGCGCATCCTTTTATAGATGAAGGGACGGCTTTTACAAGGGCGAGGGCTTAGAATCCGTGCTCTACCTAGCCTCCTTACTCATTACCGATGGGTGCGAAAGGAAGATAAGCGCCTACAATATTGTCGATGCTTCCGTGAATGTCGGGATGGTTACTGAGATAGTGCCCTCACGCAGGTATGGGCTCGAGTACGTGGTTTTGACTTTATGAACCTCGCCCAAATTTTTGCTCCGCACGCCTATCCAGCTCTATGAGTCTCTGCCGGAGGGACAATGGAGTCGAGGTCCCGAGTAGCCAGCGTGGGCAAGGTCTCGCGTTTTGGTGGACCAGGGGTCGGAAGGCGCGCCGCTCCCTTGGGTCCATAATGTGGTGACGGCATGTCCGTCTATTTGTGGAGATTACAAATCCTTTTCTAGAGTGTAGTGGTTGTCGTGGTATCTTCATCGGTCCGCGTGTCCCGGAGAAAGGCGGTGCCTACAACTCTATAGGGCGAGGAGCACGCCTTCAATACCTTTTTGGGCTCAAGGGCGCGGGAGGGTCTAAAGCACATGTCCATCCGTAGTGGCAGTACCTTTCCTACGAGGCGCGCAGGGTATGGTCCTTGAAGCCGTGATTGACCCAATGTCTTGTCTTGCAATGCACCCATCATCATGAGGGAACGGGAGAGAAGTTACAGGTAAGATAAAACCAGCCTTTGGACATCGAATCAGGCGAGGTTCGCCTCGGTGCGTCGGCGAGGCGGCGAGCCGGGCCCTTATCCCTTGGGTGTGACCCAACCCACCCCTCGGGTCGGGCGAGGCGGAGTGTATCCCTCAGCCCCCGGGCGAGATGGAGACTAGCCCTCAGCCCCTCGGGCGAGGTGGGGTGGCCCAAAGGCGTCGGGCGAGACGAAGGTCAATCCTTTGCCCCTCAGGCGAAGCGAGGCTGGCCCAAAGGCGTCAGGCGAGACGGAGGCCAGCCTTTGCCCTGGGGCCTTTTGCCCTTGGGTGAGGCGGGGTTGGTCCAAAGGCGTCGGCGAGATGGAACCTAACTTTAATCATTTGGGCAAGGAACGCAGCGCACACCCTTGTCCGTCCCGTGTTTTTAACGTTCGATGGTCATTGGTTCCACCTTCCGGGTACCTGGTATTAGGTCCCCGACAAGAGTAGCCCTCGAGCCTCCAGTGATTCGGATAGAACCGCTGGAGGGTGTTTTCGATTTCGCCGGAGTTATTTAGCAGAGAGGGTGCAAATGCGAGCGGCATGGGTTGTAGCCCCCGAGCCTCTTGGTGATTCGGATAGAACCGCCTTGGGGGTTGTATCGGACCCTTCATGGGTAAGGTGAAGGGCTTGGTTTTTTTTTGTCAATCGGATATTTTTTCAAGGGGTCATGGTATCCTCGTTCATGGGGTCTCATTCAGGGCTGACCTAACTAGGGCTTGACCATGGATCAAGACCCGATAATGCCAACGCGCTTGATTTTGGATCGTTCATGACCCGCCCTCAGCTTGGGCCGGCCGAGCTTCGGGCCCTAGGTGGGCCCAAAATAGAAAAAAATCTTTGAGACCGCCTTCCCTAGGTGGGAAGAGAGTCCGGATTCACAGGGAAGGCGAACCGTCCCACCGTGATTCTCGATGGGAAAGGATAGGGGCGTAGGCGCGTGTCCCGCGACGTGGCGTGGTGCGCGCATGGCGGTCCCGAGATCGAGATGGACGGTTGCCCTTCTCGCGCCGTCGCCCCTATAAAACCACGGGTTCACCTCAAGGTTCCGTATTTCGCTTCGCCTTTGCGTCTCGAGCCATCCACCGCTAATCGCCTCACCTCCTCGCTCGTGCCGCCACCGTCGATCAAACTTATGTCCATGTTGCAATACACCGCAAGCTTGCGCTGTCCCCTAGCCGCCGTCGAGCTTGCACCCACCTTCTCCCCAATCGCTTTAATGGAGTTGTGGGGCCGATCTAGCATCACCTCTTCGGCGTTTGGGCGCCGCCGTCCGTGGCCTTCTCAGTCCATTGTCTCGTCATCCGAGAGTGGTCGATACACGTGATTTAGGTGAGCCAGCCTTCAAAGGTATGTCGTATCTTCGCCATCTTTCATGAGCAGATTTGTAGTACCTGCGCATAGATTCCTTCGGGGTCAGCTGGATTACTATGAGGTGGAGTCTGCGATCTTACTCCCAATAGGGGTTCAAAGATATGGCGGTGTTTGTTGCCACGTGTGAGGGTTTCACGAGGATCGATCCCCACTTTGATGCAATGGCGGTATTTCTTTATCGTCGGCTTTGTCAAAGAGGAGGATTGGGGGTAAGGATGTGGCGTGCCGATGGATGCGCCATGTTCACCGCGCCATACCCTATCAGAGGTTACCGCTCATGTGTCCGGCGACATCTAACAAGGATGGCTTTTCATGGTGGTTTTATGTCCGGATGATGTGAGTGCCCCCTACTGCAGGGTACATCGGGCGCCTTATCGAAGAGGCTCGGGGTCATGGGGAAATTTGGGGTATCCGTCCAAAGACAAGAAACACCTTCCAGAGCCTTCTTCCGCCCTCCAAGCTCTGAAGGAGCGGGACGTAAAGGGGCAGGAATTATCGGTGCTTATCATGCGAGGAGGGTGGCGCCACGATGATGCGCGATGCCTTCCCTGCCGGATGATGCTCGACATATCGTTCGAGGGGCGGTGCTTTGTTGATTTAAGCTCCTTCTCGAAGTGGCGCAGATGCATAAAGGAGGCGACGAGCCGACAAAGGATTCAAAGCGGGGTCCTCGACATTGTGTATCCGGTGCGGACATCCCCAATGCGGTTGGAACCTGGGTTCTTCGAATTCGTAAGCCTTCTTCTCCCGTGCTCTTTCTTGTTCCTAAATCTTCATCTTTTTGATACTTGCTTTTTGCGACACGGAGGCTAGCCGGAGGCTAGTCTTCAAAGAAAGTCCGGTTCGCCCCCAAGATGATAAGGCGTGGCGGGCCGAGATCCTCTCGCCGAAAGCGGGACAAGAAGGCAAGGGAGGCGATAGAAGGAAGGAGAAGCGATAGCGAAGGGAAGCACGGGATCGGGAGAGGGCGTGAGTAGTGATGATGACGACGGCGACGATGATGATGACGACGAGGTACTGTCGGCGTGGATTGGGGCGTCTGGAGGACAGGACATCGCGACAAGTGCGCCGCCCGTCTGCGGGGGACCCTTCTGCTCCACGCTGAGGGAAGTGAGTCGGTGAGGTCGGTGGAGGCGGAGAGTCTATCGCTTCACACGGCGTGCGGCCGAGATCGGTGGTTGGGGAAAAGCGGTCTGCCCGCCGCCGACCCCAAGTGATGGTCGAGGAAGGCGGTCTTGGTGCCACGCCCCATCGGATGATGGAGGGGCGGCTCTGGTGCGCGCCCCGCGAGTGGTGGAGATGAGCCCCCACTGCCTCGGGCGGAGGCGAACTCAAAAGATCCCGCCCAGACGAGTCGAGGCAGGATCTGGGATCCGTCCCCAAAACGCTTCCACCCGGCCGGCGTCGGCATAAGTTCTTTGATTCCCCTATTTTCATCCTTTTCCATTTCTGTTTTTGACCTAATGGCTATTACCTTTATGTGTAGGTTTTTGCGGACGGGTCACCCACAAGTGGCGCCCAAAAGAGCCTCGCCATTCAAAGAGACGGATGGCGCCCGGCGTCGTCCTATTTGGCAGGCGAGGCGGGTGCCGATGTTGGGGCTCTCTTGGCCGATCTGGCAAAGCGCTGTGGCTGGCGCTCGCACCTCGGTGGCCGAGCGAGCCAAGGCTCAGCCGGAACCGCCACGGTGGTGCTTGAGGCGCTTGATCAGTCCGCGCCACCGAGCCCAGTGGATCCGCCCATGGCGCTTAGAAGCTGCCCAGGTGGAGGAGGGTCCGGTTGGAGGTCCTCGAGTGTGGTGGTGGTGCCGCATAGGGTTAGAAGGAGCCGCCCGGCCCCTTTGTCGAGAAGGAAGCGCTCTCCCGTCAGAGGGAGCCACCGCTCCAGTGGATGGCACGCCTGAGATCCGAGCGTCGGCTCTTTTCTCACTCGATGATCATGCCAAGAGCATGGGCGGGAGGATCTTGACATTGGGATTTCGACCATGCTTTGGATGCCTAGAGAGCAGCCGGAGGAGCCTCACGTGAAATCGTTGTTCCTACTACCCGAGTACTCACTTGGTTTTCTTCTTTCTTCCATTATGTTTTTGTGTTTCGTATTTACGATACCAGGTCTTCTTCCTCTTGAGACTCTTGTTGCTTCGTGGCCGGAATAAATCGATTCCTCCATTAGCGAAGGCGGAGTGAGATCGCCTTCCGAGGAGGCCCAACAAGGCAGATGAGCCGCCTGACTTGCTACCAGCCCAGGCGGGAGGCCCAGGCTGCGTGAGGACGCGAGGAGGCCCACACAGGATGTTTAAGGATTTGTCGGTGAGGTCAAAATTTGGATGAGGAGGAGATCGCCAGGGCTCAAAGGAGGCAGATGAGCTCTTGTAGAGGAAAGTCATGGTGATGAGAAGGCCGACGAGGTCCTAAAGGAGCTGGAGATGGAGCGGGACCTCAGACGGAAGGGCCAGAGTAGGGCCATGGCCCTTCAAACAGAAAGGTGGATGAGGACGTCGAGGTAGTCCGATTCCCCTCAGGCGGATCTCGGTGATGAGGTGAGCCGAAGGTTGAGAGCCAAAAACATCTCTGTCAACCCTAGAAAAGGAGCTTGGCCATGTCTGAAGGACCCTTGAGATCGAGAGCGATGAGCACGATCGTCTGCAAGCTACTGATCGAGGTGGTCCTTGATGCCACGAAGGTGGTGGGCGGTGGAGACCAGCCAGCTTGCGGCTCGTCTTGCCGTGTAGTATCACGGCTTGGGTGGGCCAGCTTGAGGGAGAGTGCTTTTCACGCCGGGATTACTCGAGGCCTTCACAGTTGCCCATGCTCATTACGAGAAGGAGATCAACTTTGAAGGTGATGAGCGAAGGTTTCCATACCTATGAGGATGATGAAATGGAGGCGATTGAGAAGGTGGTGGCTCCCCTGCGAAAGAACCTCAGCGGATAGTCTGAAGAAATGGTTCTCCCTTCGTGGGAGTAGTTAGTCGAATAATTTTAAGCACAACTTATATGTAATATGTGAACAAGTGTCGGTATTTTCTTTAGTCTGGATGCGATTTCATGATTTTGCTTAATAATTTTGTTTTGTTTGATTTTTTGCGATCATACCAATCTGTTCCCCGAATCTTGTCATTTGGTCTTGATGCGAGGAGATTGTTTCAAAGAAAGGAAGGGAGGTAGTTAGGTACCTTCACCACTCCCTGAAGTGAGTCGACCCCTTGCATTTCTTTGGGGTCGGGTTTCTTGGAGACAAGAACATTTGGATGGAATCCCATTCGTGGTTTTTGTGACGAGGTCGTGAAGTCCTTGGATGTCATTGCAATATTCCCCTCCACTGTCTTCCAGCAGTAATTCCCCAAATGGGGACTCTATGGGCTCGGCAAGGTAGGGCCCTTCAACCTTTGTCCCTATATTGAGCTGGCTCGAACCCCTAGGCCTTTTATCGAGGTCACGATAGGGTCGGCCGTAATTTGCGTGTTACCTGTCCTCAATTTTCGCAATCGGAGGGGTGAGTAAACGACACTTGCCTCGATGGCTCGAGTATCGCGCTTAATGAGCTCGCTAACGGGTGCGTTAAATGTGGAATCCGGGTCCATCATTTCTTGATGGGGTCGGAAGAGCCCTCTGGTGGCACTCCACAACTTCTTAACCCGCCTCCCGTAGATGCCCGAGCCATTCGATAAGCTCGGTGGCCCGATGGCCTCTCCTCGATGGAGATTACGTGGGTTTGGCTCGGGGTTAGAATCAAACGAGAAAAGTTTGAGATGTCCTGTTTAGTTTTCGGCCGGGGTCGGGCAAAACCATTTGGGGCTCGTCTCGATTATTTCTCCACAGCTCGTTCGGTGTAAAGGGCCTCAGAGCCCTTCATGGGCGGCCTTGAACTCTCGACTTCTTTGTCACTTATATCGAATGAGGTGTGGCCGTTTACGTGACAGCGACCACAAGCGTTGGGATGCAATGTTTTGCATATGTAATTTTGAATGCATAATTTAATCAAAATAAAGGCGGGAATCGATAACGTTACCTTGGTAGCATGAGTGGCGGAAAAGCTCCTACCGGATGGGTTCGAACCGATGATGTTTGTGATGACGAGGTTTGGAGTAACCTTGCATAAGAATCGATATTCTTTGTTTTTTAAATATCTCGTTGGCGGTCCGAGTCGTCCAGATCGATTTGGAGCAACTGGCGACTTCTCCTTTGCGGGGAGATTCTATAGGCGGGCCTCCAGAACCCTTCTTGAGAAGGCGGATGTCGAAGCGGGAGGCGAGGCGTTGAGTATGATTTTTTACGGTGACGAAACACCGTAGCTATCGAAGCGTCACGGTCTACTAGTTAAATCCGATTTTATTCAAAGTCTCATGCCCGTATTTCGCGCCCTGGTTTCAAAGCGTCTGGAGGGGTCGGTGAGAGGATGTCTAGGTAGTGAGACATCCTCGGCGACCCCAGTGATATTACGTGTCCCATTGTTTGACGGGGTGGAAGAGCTCGGTAATGAATTTTAACGCGTAAAAGTAAGAAGAAGATGCTTATCTTTCTTTGGACATTAGATTCGTCGTTTGCTCCCTTCACGAAGGTCCCGCTGTCGTCGAATCGTTCCATGGTCCTGCATGGGGAAGCGAAGGTCGTCGTGCCCGTATGTAGGCGCCTTAATTGCCCTGCGTCCGGAGCGGGTCGTTATGAGCCATACCGAAGCGATATCCCGTTTGACAGGGGTGCCTAAATGTCGGCCGAGGCACGCGTCCGTCGGATTCAGGCGTGTCCCCTCGAGTCTATCGGCGTGATTTTGCATTTAAGCGGGGAAGGGAGAGAGTTTTCGTCCCAATCTTTTCGCCTTTCATTAGCTGCAGCTCCTCCTCTTTAAATAGGGAGGGGAGGGGGAGTTCTCATCCATCTCTTACTACGCCTTTGAACCGCTACCTCTCCTTCTTCCTTTCCACGGATACGTCCATCTTGTTGTTGTGGTTCTGAGTGAGGAAGGGTAATGCAGAGAGAGGAAAACTCCACCGATCTGCCATTGAATCCAGAGTGTGATGTCGAGGCCGGAGGTCATCAACATAGATGAGGTGGTGCAGGCCGCCTTCTTGCAGGAAGAACTGCATGCTTGCCCGAAAGAGAATCTTGGAGAGGGTGCTGGGACATCCGTCGGCCTTGCCGTTGTTCGTTCACGGCTTCCCCACG
Organism: Miscanthus lutarioriparius; assembly: GCA_904845875.1. Classification (NCBI taxonomy): domain Eukaryota; kingdom Viridiplantae; phylum Streptophyta; class Magnoliopsida; order Poales; family Poaceae; genus Miscanthus; species Miscanthus lutarioriparius. The sequence goes on along the minus strand of CAJGYO010000675.1, from coordinate 4,259 downwards.
GCGGAAGGCGCCTCCGTTCGAGCGCCCGTTGTCCGAGGTTGCGGTGATGATGATGGCGTAGTCCCGGATGCCCAGTGGAGGGGCACCACGATTCTTGGCGTGGAGCTCGACATTGCGGTGTGATGCCTTGAGACCCAGGAGGCGGCGGGACGTTGCGATGGAGGCGTGGCGTGGTGGCATGATGAAGCCAGGCTGGCCCCACGCACATGCCGGGCGTTGCCGATGGAGAGCGTGGCGCGGTGGCATGATGGTACTTATAGTAAGGTAGGCGGAGACTATAATTGAATAATTTTGTGCGAAACCCACGAGTAAATAGTCCTCTGAATTTACAAGTATGTTAGTCCTTTTGTGATGAAATCACTTTGTAAGTGGTGAATTTGTACAAAAAATGAACAAATTTTCATCTTTTTATTCTGGCGAAGAGGCGACCCTTTAGCTTCCTCTCTTTGTAAAAAGGTTTTGTGCCCTCAGGCCCCTTTCCATGGTTTAAGCGTAACAAACTAGGACTCACTGGAGAAATAATGCTAATCGTCTTTGGTGAGCAAAGGGGTCCGCAGCCGGCTGACCGGCTGATGGACTCCATGATCCTACCGATTATAGTCGAAATTTATTCCCAAAATCTTAGATTCTTACAACTTTTTTTATGAGAAGAACGGAAAACTTAGAAACGTTTGTAAATATAACACGAGGAAGTTTTTGCAAGCGTACTACTTGTATTACTTATATCCCAGCCCCAGTGAGATCGACCCTCGCACTTTGTAGGGGTCGGAAGTCACTAGAGATCGAAAGTTTTGTAATGACAAAAAGCGATAAGGAAAAGTATGCACTTATTTAAGGGTAAAAAGCAGCGTAGGCTGCTCAATGTTCGAGCGTTGTTGAAGACCTTGCCGTCGATGGTTTTTTCAACTGTGGCGCCCAGGCGAAAATACTACTGTGACGACGCGGGGCCTCGAGCGGTGAGAGTTTGTGGCGGTCCTTGTTGCTCACTGAAAGGCGGAGGGCGAGGTCCCCGGCGTTGAAGGATCGACCCATACCCATCCGGGCGTGAAATACGCCATAGCGCCTGCTGGTACTTAGTACGAGCGAAGGAGAAGCGATGTCGCGGGCTTTATCTGGCTAGTCCATGGCGTCTTGATGGGATGCCTCGGCCCCTGTTATTCGTATGCTCACGATTCTTGGTGCTCCATAGTCAAGGTCCGTTGGGAGGACGACCTCGAGAACCGTGAACCATGAAGAAGGGTGTAGCGATGGCTTCGGCTAGGAGTTGTCCTCGGGCTCCAGTATGGCGGAGGCTCAATGAGCCAAGCGCGCCGAATTTGTTCAACGGTTGAAAATTCTCGGCAAGGCCTTGCGGAGCATGCCGTTTTGCGCTCAACACTGCCGTTTGTCCTGGGGGTGTGCATTATTGCCCAATCCCGAATCAATCGGATGTGTTGTTCATCGTAGAATCAGAATGAATTTCCTACCGATGGAAGCTGGCGTGCCGTGTATGCGTGATGATGGAGTTCGATACTCCAAAGCGATGGATGATGTCGAGGAAGAATGTACTGGCTTGCTTTCGGATTTGATCGTGGATATTGAATTGACTTCAATCCATTTTGTAAACTTGTCTATGGTGACAAGCGGTGGAAGGTGTAAGCCCGGTACACGGAGTGGCCCAACGAGTGTGAGCCCCTAGGCCGCGAAGGAAGGGCCATGTGATGGGGATCATCTAGAGTGCACGCGGGAGGTGAGTTTGCTTGCGGCGTAAATCTTGACACCCTTAAATGGGTGCGTACAATTTGCTCGACGCCGACTCTCTGCGGTGGGCTGGTAGAAGCCTTGTGGGAATGCATTTCCAACCAAGGTTCTTGAGTGCGGCATGATGACTGCAATTCACCGTGGATGTCGTCGATGGGAGTTTTCCCTGTTACTTGAGGATCACGAGTTCTGAGAATCCAGATGTGACTCCGTTTGTAGAGTTCGCCTTCTACAAGAATGAAGGACTTGGCGGCGTCGTCTTGAGCCGTCGAACTTCGTTTTGTCTCTTTGGTAGTATATGGTGGAGGTAGTCGGTAGTGGCGTTCTCGATCGTCCGGGAGGGTGGGACTATCTTGATGGGTCCTCTTCAGCGCCATGACCTCGAGAATTGGGTCGGGCGAGTTAGGTGATCGGCCCTAAGTCGGACTTCATAGGCCATCGTCGGCTTATTCGAGCCCAGTGTAGCATCTTAGAGGTTTGTGTTGATCGCTTGGCGAAAGGCGCTGCGGGGGGCGGCTCTCGGCGGATCTCTTGCGCTCCATAGCGTGTCGGTTGCTGTTGAGGCGCTTATGGGATGTGATTGAGTTCGAGGGCCATCGAATCTATCATCCGACCATCGGACTTCTTGGCGGTATGCCTCCATCTTAGCGTTATGGCGGCAGCTCGCTTTATGACCTGGTTGATGTCCAATTTGAGGTCGCCTCGGCGTCGAGACATCGGATGCTTGACTCGATGGCGATTAAGTAGGCCATTGATGGCGCACATTTTCTGCGATATTGTTTGATGAGGAAAATGGAGTCAGACCATGTACCTCATGCACGGACCTCGAGGGAATCGAAGACTAGTCGCCAGCAAGTGCCTTTCTTCATCGGTGATCGTCGGTACATCGTCGATTACTCTTGATTGGCGAGTTGTTGGTGGCATCCCACGGACCTCGGTCCACTCTGCGATAAAGTCATCGGCACACAGGATTTGATCGTTGTTCGAGGGGCACAAGTAATGCCTGATCCATTAGCTTCGGCGCCCACTTTGTGGTTCTTCTGTAACATCCAGTTGCAGACGATCTAACTTGAGGGAAAGATGTCCTGGCCCCATCGAGGTGTGACTGAAATAATAATGCGTAACTTTCTCTTAGTGACAGCGAGATGGTGTAGGAGTTTACTGGATTTAGGGAAATGTGGGTTTTGGAGTTGGATAGCACCTCGATGAAGTACACGAACGTTGTACCACTGGCGTGCCCTCTTCGCTCTCGCTCTACTACTAAGTGGTGACCACTTGCGTGGTGGCGATTATATACTCTGATGGGAGGATTCTCCGTTGTATGCGGAGGACTAGGACGGCCAGCGGTTTAGTTGAGGGTTGTTTAACACATGTCAAGCGCCTCACGAGGCTCGTTGTCCACTCAAAGTGGTCGGATTTCTTAAGGGAGTGCGATAAAGGGGAAGTCCTCGTTCGTTCAAGCGGCGAAATAGATCAGGTGAGGCGGCAAGGCATCTGTGATTAGCTGAACCCCTTATGCTTTGGATTAGGCCCATTTTGTGATGGATGAGATTTTCTCGGGTTGGCCTCGATGTGGCGCTCGGAGACAATAAAGCTTGAGCAGCATGCCCTCGGGACCCGAAACACACTTTTGAGATTGGGTTTGATCGTTTGCGGAGTTTTGCAAAAGAGTTTTGCTCAAGGTCGACGACAAGGGTGTTGACCGGCTGGGTTTTAACTACGATGTGTATGCGTTAGCGTAGGCCTCAGCAGTTTGCGATGGGGTCCCGAAGCGATTGAGCATCAGGCGCTAGTAAGTTAAGCGGCCCGTTCTTAGAGACGAACGGCATTGAAGCGTGTGAGCGATCCGAAGGGGTGATAAAGATGTCATGCGAGCTGGTCGGACTCTTTCGCCAGCGATCTGGTGATAGCTGGGTATGCGTCAAAGGGAAGCGAGGGTTTACGCACCACGAGGTAGAATCAACTATTTGGTCAATGCATTGGTAAAGGAAGCGGGTCTTTTGGGCATGCCTTGTTGAGGCCCGTGTAGTCGACACATCCTCCATTTCACGTTCTTCTTTCATTCTGGGAGCAGGATTTGCTTCTCACCTCTGGGTGGGATACTTCCACTGATGAACCCGGTGACCAGCGGTTTACTATCTCTTCACCGATGGCCCCTCGTTTTCTTCGTCGAAGCAGCGTAGGCCTATCTGTTTACGACTTAGAAGTCTGGGTGGATTTTAAAAGCATGCTTTCGTTGACCTCCCTAAGGATGCCTAGCATATCCCGGGGTTTCCACGCATAAGATGTCTTTGTTATTGAAGAAAGTCGGCGAGCGCTTTTCTAATTCGGAAAGAGTATGAGTACCAATATGGACCCTTTTAGCCTTGGAGCCGTTGGGGTCCCGTGTGGACTCCTTGGAGCCCTCCGCGGTTTGAGCAGTCAGGTTGTTGTTTTAGCGTCGGGTGTTTTCTCGGCAACCTCACCACTAAGGGTGGCAAGCTCTTTGGTGGCGACGGCTAACGGAGGCATGATCGCGA
>CAJGYO010000674.1:0-53539 GCA_904845875.1 Miscanthus lutarioriparius | reverse complement strand
ACTCATCATAAGATTCAGTTTGAGGCTTTCAATTTCATCTTGCAAATTCAGTGCTTGTTTCCTTGTTCTTGCTAGTTCTTTGATTGCTTGCGGGGCGGGAGCCCTAGTGACCGGTTGTCGCGCTCCACAAGATCGTGGACGGCCTTTGGAGGTGGTGTATCGGTTGCTAAAAGCGCGGTCTTGGAAGGCTGTAGTCGGGCCATGAACGTCATCTCCATCCACCAAATCGAGTGATCTCATGCCTCTCATCGAAAGATCGTCCATAAACCCTAGCGGGTTCATATCAATTGGTATCAGAGCAAGGTTTATCGGTGAGAGACTTGTAATTCTTCGCTGTTTTTATTTTTCCTACAGTCCAAAAAAGCCAAAAAAATAGTAGATTAGTTTCCTACAATCCTATAGACCTTTGGGCCGTGGCTAGTGCTACCTAGTTAGGGCTTGTTGAGTCGTCGGTTGCATCGGTTGTGTCAAGTTGCTGGTCTTAGTTTTAGTCCTTTAGAGTTTCGAGTTCTTGTCACGTTCTATCACAACACGCGCTATCATATAGTCTCTCTGTTGGCCGAATCCAAGTAGGGTTTGAAGTTTGAATCGGACAAGGAATCGGTACATTCCTCCTCTCTGTTGGCGAATCCAAGTACCTATCTTTTTTTTACTTTGGAATACCCACGCCCTTTCGGAAAAAGTGTGTGTCTTTGAGTTACTCTTTGGGAGTGTTCTTGTTCATATAATCAGTTTTGAGTGCCCCCTAAAAAAAAAAAAAAAAGAGAAAGAAGCAAAAGAAAAGAAGAGAAAGGCTGATCTTAGAGATTTTTCGTTCACTTGGTGGTGTGTTGTGCTCTCCTTTGTGTCCAGTGCTCGCGTCTCTAGCACGGTCTAGACTAGGACCAAAGACAAGATCGCCCGGTTGAACGATTATTCAGCTTGCTTTTTGTAACTAACGTGGTGCTAGTTCGTTCCTTGTTTCACCACCTATAGCTCCACATATTCTACTGACTTGATGTGTCTCGTCTTTGCGGCACCGATACACTTCATCCATTCTTTGCAGACTTGTTGGTAGATGACCCCTCCTCACGTCGAGCAAGGTAAGAACTGGTAAGAACTTGTGTAATAGGTGGAGAGTGAGCGACTTGCTGTAGCTACATCCTAGTAGTTGTAGGGCTTTTATTTCTTCACTTGTCTTCTTGTTGTCTTTGTCTTTGAACCATGCCAGGGACCAAGCGAAGATAACCAAATTCCACATTCGCCTCGCACAAAGGGCATCATACAACATTTTGAAAGGAAAGTGAAGTTGCACGGAGGACTTGATAATGACTTGCAGGTGACAAATGACAAACTTGGGCGGTTGGAGGCTACGCAGATTGCCGCAAAACAACAAGCTTGCGGTGTTTGGAGCGATCCATTGCTAGTGTGGACAAAAGCCTTGCTTTGCTCTGCTTTGAGGCGTTTTGATGCCCTCCACAACAATGATAAAGACCAGCATAAAGAAGAAAAGAAGGAGGAAGATCGAGAGGATGGTAGTTATGATGAAGAATACACAGTGATACTTGAACATGATGATCGAGACACTCATGATCGACGTCGCCTACGTCCACAACCGTAGAGGTATGGGTGGCCGCCGCCGCCTTGAGGTACACAATAATGATGATGCTTTCAATGAAGATTAAATTTAAAGTACCTCCTTTTGATGGAAAATATGACCACGATGCATACATTACTTGGGAGATTGCTTGTTGATCAAAAGTTTGCATGCCATGAATTTCCACGAGAACACACGTGTTAGAAATTTGCTACTAGTGAGTTCACAGATTTTTTGCTTCTGTTTGGTGGATTGAATATGGCAAGAAAAATTCTAATAACATACCTAAAACTTGGGATGCTATTTGAAGCGAGCCATGAGAGCTAGATTTGTTCCATCTTACTATGCCCGTGATATGATAAATAAGTTGCGACAATTGAGACAAGGTTCTAAAAGTGTAGAAGAATACTATCGGGAATTACCAACGGGTATGTTGCGTTGTAAATTAGAGGAGGATGAGGAACCTACTATGGCTAGATTTTTAGGTGGGTTAAATCGGAAATTCAGGATATCCTCGCTTACAAAGAATACAATAACGTAACCAAACTGTTTCATCTTGCTTGTAAAGCTGAGCGGGAAGTGCAGGGACGATGTGCTAAGCGCAGGACTAATGTTTCTGCAGGAAAGCTAGTTCATGGCAGCCACGCGCGTCTACAACTCCGTCTACACGTACTCCTACGCCATCATCTAGTGACAAGACTCGAGCTGCCCCACCAATTCGATGGCGAAGACAAGCGCAAAAGCCGGCTCATGCGAGTACTTCATCCGTGGCATCGACAGGTAGAACAAGCAACAAACAATGTCATCGGTTGCAAGGGATATGGCCATATGATGCATGACTGCCCAAACAAGCGTGTTATGATTGTCAAAGATGATGGTGAGTGTTCATCTGCTAGTGATTTTGATGAAGATACACTTGCATTGCTTGCGGTGACTATGCGGTAGTGAGGAACACATAGAAGAACACATTAATGCAGGTGACGAGCACTATGAGAGCTTGATTGTGCAATGAGTGCTTAGTGCACAAATGGAGAAAGGCGGAGCAAAATCAGCGACACACTTTATTCCAAACAAAGTGTGTCATCAAGGAGCGTTCGTGCCGCATGATCATTGATGGAGGTAGCTGCAACAACTTGGCAAGTGGCGACATGGTACGAGCTCGCCCTCACCACCAAACCACACCCCATCCCTACTACATCCAATGGCTGAACAACAGTGGTAAGGCAAAGGTAACGAGACTGGTGCGAATCAATTTTACCATCAGATCATACAAAGATATTGTTGAATGTGATGTTGTGCCTATGCAAGCTTGCAATATTCTGCTAGGTAGACCATGGCAATTTGATAGAGATTCGATGCATCATGGTAGATCAAATCAATATTCGTTTCTATACCATGATCGAAAAATTGTGTTGCATCCTATGTCTCCTGAAGCTATTATGCAATCTGATGTTACTAAGGCTGCAAAAGCAAAGAGCGAGAGTGACAAACCTGTTGTTGATGACAAAGATGAGATAAAATTGAAAGGACGTTGTATGCTTGCTACAAAATCTGATATTAATGAGTTCAATGCATCCACCTCTGTTGCTTATGCTTTGGTATGCAATGATGCTTTGATTTCATTTGAGGATATGCAACGTTCTTTGCCCCCTGCTGTTGCTAACATTTTGCAGGAGTATTCTGATGTGTTTCCCATTGAGATACCAGCGGGGCTGCCACCAATACGAGGGATTGAGCACCAAATTGATCTTATCCCTGGAGCATCTTTGCCAAACTGTGCGCCATACAGGACCAATCCGGAGGAAACGAAGGAAATTCAGCGACAAGTGCAAGAACTACTAGACAAAGGTTATGGAATTGAGGTTGATAAAGCCAAGGTGGAAGCTATACAAGGATGGCCTGTACCCACGACGGTCACACAAGTGCGGAGTTTCCTAGGACTTGCTGGTTTCTATCGCCGTTTTGTGAAGGACTTCAGCACCATTGCTGCACCATTGAATGAGCTTACAAAGAAGGGAGTGCCCTTTTCTTGGGGCAAAGCACAAGAGCACGCCTTCCATGTGCTGAAAGATAAGTTAACACATGCACCTCTACTCCAACTCCCTGATTTTAATAAGACTTTCGAGCTTGAATGTGATGCGAGTGGAATTGGATTGGGTGGTGTTTTGTTACAAGAAGGAAAACCTGTTGCATACTTTAGTGAGAAATTGAGCAGGCCTATTCTTAATTATTCTACATATGATAAGGAATTATATGCTCTAGTGCAGACATTAGAAACATGGCAGCATTATTTGTGGCCCAAAGAATTTGTTATACATTCTGATCATGAATCTTTGAAGCATATTCGTAGTCAAGCAAAACTAAATCGTAGACATGCAAAATGGGTTGAATTTATTGAATCTTTTCCTTATGTTATCAAACACAAGAAAGGGAAGGATAATATCATTGCGATGCATTGTCTAGGAGATATACTTTTGCTTTGAATCAACTTGATTACAAGATCTTTGGGTTAGAAACAATTAAAGACCGATATGCTCATGATGCTGATTTTAAAGAAGTGTTTGCTTTGCATTGTAAAGATGGGAAAACGTGGAACAAATTTATCCTCAATGATGGGTTTGTGTTTAGAGCTAACAAGCTATGCATTCCAGCTAGCTCCGTTAAGCTTGTTGTTGCTTTGCAGGAAGCGCATGGAGGTGGTGCTTGATGGGGCATTTTGGAGCGAAGAAGACGGAGGACATTCTTGCTGGTCATTTCTTTTGGCCAAAGATGCGACGAGGCGTGGAGAGATTTGTTGCTCATTGCACAACATGTCAAAAGGCTAAGTCCCGGTTGAATCCACACGGTTTGTATATGCCTCTTCCTGTTCCTAGTGCTCCTTGGGAGGATATTTCTATGGATTTTGTGTTGGGATTGCCACGGACTAGGAAAGGGCGAGATAGTGTTTTTGTGGTTGTGGATCGATTCTCTAAAATGGCACATTTCATACCATGTCATAAAACGATGATGCTACAAATATTGCTGATTTGTTCTTTCGAGAAGTTGTTAAGCTTGCATGGTGTGCCAAATACAATTGTTTCGATCGTGATGCTAAATTTCTTAGACATTTTGGAGAACTTTATGGGCCAAATTGGGGACTAAGCTTTTATTTTCCACCACTTGTCACCCCCAAACTGATGGTCAAACTGAAGTTGTGAATAGAACTTTGTCTACTATGTTAAGGACTGTTTTAAAGAAGAATATTAAGATGTGGGAAGATTGTTTGCCTCATATTGAGTTTGCTTATAATCGTTAAGCTGCATTCTACTACGAAGATGTGTCCCTTTGAGATTGTTTATGGCTTGTTACCACGTGCTCCTATTGATTTAATGCCATTGCCAAGTTCTGAAAAGTTGAATTTTGATGCTAAACAACGTGCTGAATTGATGCTAAAACTACATGAAACTACTAAAGAAAACATAGAGCGCATGAATGCTAAGTACAAATTTGCTGGAGATAAAGGTAGAAGGGAATTGATTCTTGAACACTGGAGATTTGGTTTGGTTGCATTTGCGAAAGGATAGGTTTCTGAATTAAGAAAATCTAAATTGATGCCTAGAGCGGATGGTCCTTTTAAAGTGATGCAACGAATAAATGAGAATGCATATAAGCTTGATCTTCTTGCAGATTTTGGGGTTAGTCCCACATTTAACATTGCAGATTTGAAGCCTTATTTGGGTGAGGAAGATGAGCTTGAGTCGAGGACGACTCAAATTCAAGAAAGGGAGGATGATGAGGACATCAACACCGATCATACATCCACGCCGTCCACGCCGACACCTGCTGGTCCTATTACCCGTGCTCGTGCTCGAACACTTAATCATCAAGTGAGTTCCTTCTTGAGCTCTTGTCCATCCTGTTTAGATCTTGGAGACACGTGCACTCTTGTTTTGATTAGGAATCAAGGAGAAGACCGAAAGGGAAAAGGACTCGCGTAGGCTGGATTCGGACTGCAGCACACCTCCAACTTACAACGGTCGCCACGGTTACATACGGAGTCGGATTGGGGTGATTCAGGACTTGTTGGAAAGCTAATAAAGTCTACTTTCATACGGATCTGACCTCATACTCATACCTGCTCAGAAACGGCGTCAACAGTCCAAAAATCACCGAGAGGTCTATTCTGTCCAGGGTGCTGCGCCACCTTAAGTTAGCCCAATGGGCTTGTATCGTTTAGAGTCCAGTAGGGACGCATCCTAGGGTTGGAGCACGACCCAAACTCTCTTGTGGTCGTCCTCCACACGTCATATACCCCTTAGCCGCCACCAGGAACACTTGGGTTTTGTTTAGATCAAGTTTATCCTTTGCTACTTGCTTGTAGGCGCGCGTGCTGATCCAAATTACCGTCTCCTTGTCTTCGAACCCCACTCATCATAAGATTCAGTTTGAGGCTTTCAATTTCATCTTGCAAATTCAGTGCTTGTTTCCTTGTTCTTGCTAGTTCTTTGATTGCTTGCAGGACGGGAGCCCTAGTGGCTGGTTGTCGCGCTCCACAAGATCGTGACGGCCTTTGGAGGTGGTGTATCGGTTGCTAAGGCGCGGTCTTGGAAGGCTGTAGTCGGGCCGTGAACGTCATCTCCATCCACCAAATCGAGTGATCTCACGCCTCTCATCGAAAGATCGTCCATAAACCCTAGCGGGTTCATATCAAGCACTATCTCCAAACGGACCGAAACTACCTTCCAGTTGAGCTTCATCACCTACGAGTACCATCGGGTGCGTCCATAACGATTTCTGAGCCTATGGTATGTTCAGCATAAACCATGCACCTATCTTGCACTAACACAAACACCATCTCCAAACGGACCGAACGAGATTCCACATGACCCATGTCACCTAGGAGTTCCATCTGGTGCGTCCAATACGATTTCGGAGCCTATGGTACGTTCGGCGCAAAGCGTGCACCGATCTTGCGTCAAGATTAGCACTATCTCCAAACGGACCGAAACTAGCTTCCACTTGAGCTTCGTCACCTAGGAGTATCATCGGGTGCGTTCTAAACCATATCTGAGCCTATGGTACGTTTGGTGCAAACCGTGCACCTATCTTGCACTCACACTAACACCATCTCCAAACGGACCAACGAGATTCCACATGACCCACGTCACGTAGGAGTTCCATCTGGTGCGTCCAAAACGATATATCAGCCTATAGTACGTTTAACGCAAACCGTGCACCTATCTTACATCAACACTAACACCATCTCCAAATGGACCGAACGAGATTCCACATGACCCACGTCACCAAAAGTTCCATCGGGTGCGTCCAAAATGATATCTGAGCCTATGGTACGTTTGGCGCAAACCGTGCACCTATCTTGCACTAACACTAACACCATCTCCAAACGGACCGAATGAGATTCCACATGACCCACATCACCTAGGAGCTCCATCGGGTGCGTCCAAAATGATTTCCGAGCCTATGGTATGTTCGACGCAAACCGTGCACCGATCTTGCATCCAGATTAACACTATCTCCAAACGGACCAAAACGAGCTTCCAGTTGAGCTTCGTCACCTAGGAGTACCATCGGGTGCGTCCAAAACGATTTCTGAGCCTATGGTATGTTCAGCGCAAACCGTTCACCTATCTTGCACTAACACTAACACCGTCTCCAAACGGACCGAATGAGATTCCACATGACCCACGTCACCTAGGAGTTCCATCTGGTGCATCCAAAATGATTTCTGAGCCTATGGTACGTTCGGCGCAAACCGTGCACCGATCTTGCGTCAAGATTAGCACTATCTCCAAATGGATCGAAACTAGCTTCCAGTTGAGCTTCATCACCTAGGAGTACCATCGGGTGCGTCCAAAACGATTTCTGAGCCTATGGTATTTTCAGTGTAAACCGTGCACCTATCTTGCACTAACACAAACACCATCTCCAAACGGACCGAACGAGATTCCACATGACCCATGTCACCTAGGAGTTCCATCTGGTGCGTCCAATACGATTTCGGAGCCTATGGTACGTTCGGCGCAAAGCGTGCACCGATCTTGCGTCAAGATTAGCACTATCTCCAAACGGACCGAAACTAGCTTCCACTTGAGCTTCGTCACCTAGGAGTATCATCGGGTGCATTCTAAACCATATCTGAGCCTATGGTACGTTTGGTGCAAACCGTGCACCTATCTTGCATTCACACTAACACCATCTCCAAACGGACCAACGAGATTCCACATGACCCACGTCACGTAGGAGTTCTATCTGGTGCGTCCAAAACGATATATCAGCCTATAGTACGTTTAGCGCAAACCGTGCACCTATCTTACATCAACACTAACACCATCTCCAAACGGACCGAACGAGATTCCACATGACCCACGTCACCAAAGAGTTCCATCGGGTGCGTAAAAAACCTTATCTGAGCCTATGGTACGTTTGGCGCAAACCGTGCACCTATCTTGCACTAACACTAACACCATCTCCAAACGGACCGAATGAGATTCCACATGACCCACGTCACCTAGGAGCTCCATCGGGTGCGTCCAAAATGATTTCCGAGCCTATGGTATGTTCGACGCAAACCGTGCACCGATCTTGCATCCAGATTAACACTATCTCCAAACGGACCAAAACGAGCTTCCAGTTGAGCTTTGTCACCTAAGAGTACCAACGGGTGCGTCCAAAACGATTTCTGAGCAAAGGTATGTTCAGCGCAAACCGTTCACCTATCTTGCACTAACACTAACACCATCTCCAAACGGACCGAATGAGATTCCACATGACCCACGTCACCTAGGAGTTCCATCTGGTGCATCCAAAACGATTTATGAGCCTATGGTACGTTCGGCGCAAACCGTGCACCGATCTTGCGTCAAGATTAGCACTATCTCCAAACGGACCGAAACTACCTTCCAGTTGAGCTTCATCACCTAGGAGTACCATCCGGGTGCGTCCAAAAGCGATTTACGAGCCTATGGTATTTTTGGCGTAAATCGTGCACCTATCTTGCACTAACACAAACACCATCTCCAAGCGGACCGAACGAGATTCCCCATGACCCATGTCACCTAGGAGTTCCATCTGGTGCGTCCAATACGATTTCGGAGCCTATAGTACGTTCGGCGCAAAGCGTGCCCCGATCTTGCGTCAAGATTAGCACTATCTCCAAGCGGACCAAACTAGATTCCACTTGAGCTTCGTCACCTAGGAGTATCATCGGGTGCGTTCTAAACCATATCTGAGCCTATGGTATGTTTGGTGCAAACCGTGCACCTATCTTGCACTCACACTAACACCATCTCCAAAGCGGACCAGCGAGATTCCACATGACCCACGTCACGTAGGGTTCCATCTGGTGTGTCCAAAACGATATATCAGCCTATAAATACGTTTAGCGCAAACCGTGCACCTATCTTACATCAACAATAACACCATCTCCAAACGGACGAACGAGATTCCACATGACCCACGTCACCAAAGAGTTCCATCGGTGCGTCCAAAAGCGAATCGAATGAGATTCCACATGACCCACGTCACCTAGGAGCTCCATCTCCAAGCGGACGAATGAAATGATTTCCCCAGCCTATGGTATGTTCGACGTCAAAATGAACCGTATATTCATGCATCTTTGCATCCAGATTAACACTATCTCCAAACGGACCAAAACGAGCTTCCAGTTGAGCTTCGTCACCTAGGAGTACCATCGGGTGCGTCCAAAACGATTTGAGCCTATGGTATGTTCAGCGCAAACCGTTCACCTAACTTGCACTAACACTAACACCATCTCCAAACGGACCGAATGAGATTCCACATGACCCACGTCACCTAGGAGTTCCATCTGGTGCATCCAAAATGATTTACGAGCCCATGGTACGTTTGGTCATGCAAACCTTGCACCGATCTTGCGTCAAGATTAGCACTATCTCCAAACGGACCGAAACTAGCTTCCACTTGAGCTTCGTCACCAAGGAGTACCATCGGGTGCGTCCAAAATGATTTCTGAGCCTATGGTATGTTCAGCGCAAACCGTGCACCTATCTTGCACTAACACAAACACCATCTCCAAACGGACCGAACGAGATTCCACATGACCCATGTCACCTAGGAGTTCCATCTGGTGCGTCCAATACGATTTTGGAGCCTATGGTACGTTCGGCGCAAAGCGTGCACCGATCTTGCGTCAAGATTAGCACTATCTCCAAGCGGACCGAAACTAGCTTCCACTTGAGCTTCGTCGGGTGCGTTCTAAACCATATCTGAGCCTATGGTACGTTTGGTGCAAACCGTGCACCTATCTTGCACTCACACTAACACCATCTCCAAACGGACCAACGAGATTCCACATGACCCACGTCACGTAGGAGTTCCATCTGGTGCGTCCAAAACGATATATCAGCCTATAGTACGTTTAGCGCAAACCGTGCACCTATCTTACATCAACACTAACACCATCTCCAAACGGACCGAACGAGATTCCACATGACCCACGTCACCAAAGAGTTCCATCGGGTGCGTCAAAAGCGAGCCTAAACGAATGTTTGGCGCCATTCCACCTATCTTGCACTAACACTAACACCATCTCCATGAGATTCCACATGACCCACGTCACCTAGGAGCTCCATCGGGTGCGTCCAAAATGATTTCCGAGCCTATGGTATGTTCGACGCAAACCGTGCACCGATCTTGCGTCAAGATTAGCACTATCTCCAAATGGATCGAAACTAGCTTCCAGTTGAGCTTCATCACCTACGAGTACCATCGGGTGCGTCCAAAACGATTTGAGCCTATGGTATGTTCAGCGCAAACCGTTCACCTATCTTGCACTAACACTAACACCATCTCCAAACGGACCGAATGAGATTCCACATGACCCACGTCACCTAGGAGTTCCATCTGGTGCATCCAAAATGATTTCTGAGCCTATGGTACGTTCGGCGCAAACCGTGCACCGATCTTGCGTCAAGATTAGCACTATCTCCAAACGGACCGAAACTACCTTCCAGTTGAGCTTCATCACCTAGGAGTACCATCGGGTGCGTCCAAAATGATTTCTGAGCCTATGGTATTTTCAGCGTAAACCGTGCACCTATCTTGCACTAACACAAACACCATCTCCAAACGGACCGAACGAGATTCCCCATGACCCATGTCACCTAGGAGTTCCATCTGGTGCGTCCAATACGATTTCGGAGCCTATGGTACGTTCGGCGCAAAGCGTGCACCGATCTTGCGTCAAGATTAGCACTATCTCCAAACGGACCGAAACTAGCTTCCACTTGAGCTTCGTCACCTAGGAGTATCATCGGGTGCGTTCTAAACCATATCTGAGCCTATGGTATGTTTGGTGCAAACCGTGCACCTATCTTGCACTCACACTAACACCATCTCCAAACGGACCAACGAGATTCCACATGACCCACGTCACGTAGGAGTTCCATCTGGTGTGTCCAAAACGATATATCAGCCTATTGTACGTTTAGCGCAAACCGTGCACCTATCTTACATCAACACTAACACCATCTCCAAACGGACCGAACGAGATTCCACATGACCCACGTCACCAAAGAGTTCCATCGATGGTATGCGTCCAAAAGCACCCAAAACGAATGAGATTCCACATGACCCACGTCACCTAGGAGCTCCATCGGGTGCGTCCAAAATGATTTCCGAGCCTATGGTATGTTCGACGCAAACCGTGCACCGATCTTGCATCCAGATTAACACTATCTCCAAACGGACCAATACGAGCTTCCAGTTGAGCTTCGTCACCTAGGAGTACCATCGGGTGCGTCCAAAACGATTTGAGCCTATGGTATGTTCAGCGCAAACCGTTCACCTAACTTGCGCTAACACTAACACCATCTCCAAACGGACCGAATGAGATTCCACATGACCCACGTCACCTAGGAGTTCCATCTGGTGCATCCAAAATGATTTCTGAGCCCATGGTACGTTCGTCGCAAACCTTGCACCGATCTTGCGTCAAGATTAGCACTATCTCCAAACGGACCGAAACTAGCTTCCACTTGAGCTTCGTCACCAAGGAGTACCATCGGGTGCGTCCAAAATGATTTCTGAGCCTATGGTATGTTCATTATAAACCGTGCACCTATCTTGCACTAACACAAACACCATCTCCACATGGACTGAACGAGATTCGTCTCCTAGGAGTTCCATCTGGTGCGTCCAATACGATTTCGGAGCCTATGGTACGTTCGGCGCAAAGCGTGCACCGATCTTGCGTCAAGATTAGCACTATCTCCAAACGGACCGAAACTAGCTTCCACTTGAGCTTCGTCACCAAGGAGTATCATCGGGTGCGTTCTAAACCATATCTGAGCCTATGGTACGTTTGGTGCAAACCGTGCACCTATCTTGCACTCACACTAACACCATCTCCAAATGGACCAACGAGATTCCACATGACCCACGTCACGTAGGAGTTCCATCTGGTGCGTCCAAAACGATATATCAGCCTATAGTACGTTTAGCGCAAACCGTGCACCTATCTTACATCAACACTAACACCATCTCCAAACGGACCGAACGAGATTCCACATGACCCACGTCACCAAAGAGTTCCATCCGTTGCACCTATCTTGCACTGCGTCCAAAACCAAAAGCAGACGAATGAGATTCCACATGACCCACGTCACCTAGGAGCTCCATCGGGTGCGTCCAAAATGATTTCCGAGCCTATGGTATGTTCGACGCAAACCGTGCACCGATCTTGCATCCAGATTAACACTATCTCCAAATGGACCAAAACGAGCTTCCAGTTGAGCTTCGTCACCTAACAGTACCATCGGGTGCGTCCAAAACGATTTCTGAGTGATGAGGACATCATTGGCTCAAATATGACCATGCCAACCACTTCTATACTAAAGGTGCAACCATTCTATATGAGGCTTATCATTGATGCATTTGATGAATTGGTGCTGCACCATAAAATGTGTATATTTTCATTTTCAGAATTACTTACATGGATTAAGGGAAGGTTTGATTGCATATGGAAAGCATGGAAGGTTAATGAAGTTGATTGGGGACCAAATCCAAGTATTCCCAACGTCCTCCACCTGGACGCCATGTCACTTTTGGTCCAAGGAAAGAAAGAGATCAAATCCAACACGTTTTGGGGCTGGATTCGGACTCCAGGACAGCTCCAACTTGTGATGTTCACCACGGTCGCATACGGACTCGGATTGTGGCGTTCAAGTACTTCATGGAATCCTTATGAAGTCTATTTTCACATGGATCTGGAATCAAGTCCATATCTGTTCTGAGGCGGCTGCAATGACCGAATTACTACCGAGAGGTTTTCTGTTCAAAGGTGCTGCGTCGCCTTAGTTTGGTCCAATGGGCCGTGTATCAAGTTGGGTCCATTAGGGATGCGTCCTAGGGTTGGAGCACGACCCCAACACCCTGGTGGTCGTCCTTCCACCTTCATATACCCCTTAGCCGCCACCAAGAACAATTGGGTTTTGTTTTGTTGAAAGTTTAGCCATTGCTACTTCCTTGTAGACGCGTGTGTCGACTAGACCATCCGTTCTACTCGATTCAGAACCCCAACTTTGGGATTTCAGATTGGTTTTCATCTCCATATTTGCAATTGAGTTGCTTGTTCTTGCTTGTTCCTCGATTGCTTGCAGGAATTACCCTAGTGGTTTGGTTGATCGCGCTCCACAAGATCGCGGCAGCTGTTGGAGGTGGTGTATCGGTTGCTAAGGCGCAGCTTGGAAGGCTGTAGTCGGGCCGTGAACGTCATCTCCATCCCCAAATCGAGTTATCCACTTTCTCTCATCGAAAGATCAGGATTCACCCTAGCGGGTTCATATCAGTTGGTAATCGAGCAAGGTTGATCGGTGAGAGACTTCCAGCTCTTTATCTTGCTGCTTTTTAATCTCCTATGGTCCAGAAAAAGCCAAAACAAAATTAGTAGATTAGTTCTTCATAATCCCAAAACCCTTTGAGCTTAATACTATTACTGCTTAGTTAGGGCTTATTGAATTAACGGTTGCATCGTCGTGCAAGTTGCTGGTCTTTGCGTCTAGTCGTTTAGAGTTTTGAGTTCTAGTCACGTTTACATCATCACCATCGCAGATTTGAGTTTATTTGTTTCTCTCTAGGAATCCGAGTTGATTTTCAAATTCCTTTGTTTTGTTTACCACCATTATCCTAGCCACGTCCTTGGAGGTTTCATCCACGTCCATATTTCCATCTACAAAAACAAGTCCAACAAGATCAAGATAGAATTCGATTCGAGTCCTGTTTTATCTTGAAAAGAAAAGCACCATATTTCCTTTGTCGAGTCTATGAATAGGGAGTTTAAATACAATCTAGAAACCTTAACTTGTCCTCTTTCCAACGGATCAGAGCTTGGTCCCAAATTCATTACGAGCGCCATCGCAATTGCCAAAAGAGATTTGCGAGCGTCTGCTGGTTTTGCAAAACAACCACTTGTTTGACTTTGCTACTGAATCACCCTTCCCAAGGAAACATTTAATTGCTGTAAGTAGCTTGTTATTTCTTGTTGCAAAATTTCAGTTTTGTGCTAGTTGAAAAAAAAACAGAAAAAAAACGTTTGCGTAAAGAAAGAAAAGAAAGAAAGAAAAGAAAGACGAGAAAAGAAAGAAAGAAAGAAAGAAGAAGAAGAAGAACCTAGTTTTTCTTTTGTTGTTATTCCTGTCCTTGTGATCCTTCTTTGCTGCAGCTCGGTGACTTCGTTTGTGTCATCTCCAAGGCTCGCGTCTCTTCCGTACTAGCCTAGGACCAGCATAAAAAGCGATAACGTCGTTGAGCGTTTGTTCAATTTGCTTGCAACTAACGTGGTTCTAGTACTTCTTTTCTTTAGCCCACCTACAGCTCCACATATTCGACTACAGCTTGAGAGGTTTTTTGTTGCTGCGGCACCGATACACTTCATTCCACGAGTTGCGGACTTGACTTGTTGGTTGCCGTCACCTCCTGTTTGGCTTGGTAAGAACTTGTAAGGGCTTGTTTTAAACAAGTTGAGTTTGAGAGAATTACAACCCACACATCCTAGTAGTTGATGAAGACGATACATATTATTTTGTGTTTCTTGTTTTCTACTAATCATGACAGAATTGATCTGGAAATTTTTGAGCTGTTGAAACTAGACCCTCATATTCAGGATGTCATTCAACACTTGCCGTTATAATCGATGGTAAGTTTGATCCTAAAGCTTACATTGATTGGGAGCTAAAAGTAGATAATGAATTTGATGAGCATGACCTCGATTTCTGAGAAACAAAAGATTTATATTGCCTCCAATGTTTTGACTGAATTTGCTTTGCTAGAATGGAAACACATTTGTAGGCACAACAAAGTTCCAGAATCTTGGGAAGACTTCAAATTTCTTTTTAGAGATGCATTCGTTCCTGCATATTATGCTGATTATTTGCTTGCAAAATTAGACAACTTGAAGCAAGATAGTAGGACTGTAAAAGCATACTACCATGATTTTAAGATTTGCATCATGTTTGGTGGATTAGATGAATGCATGGAAGATGTTATGAGTAGGTTCATGAGAGGGCTCAATTCTAAAATTCAAACCTTGTTAATTAGCAATTCTTATAGCCATATTGGTCAATTGATTTGTCTTGCTCTCAATGCTGAAAAAGAGATTCTATTATCTGTGAATAAGAATGATGTGACCCATAATATCCAAAATTTGTCCACTCTGCATTCTAATGAAGAGCAACAAATAGTGGAACCCACTACTGATTTTTCTTTGTCACAAAATGAATTACTTGCTGTTCCTTGTGATAAAGAGGAGTTGTGTGCTGATGATTCTTTTACTCCTATGCCACAAGTAGCGAATAAGTGTGATACTTTTGGTTTGGAACCATACAAATATGCTGAAGATAAGCTTTTTCATCCTATTACATGTGCACAAGATGAACTGAATTTGCTATCCTCTTTAAATACTTTGGGTTATATTCAATTTGATATTCTGTGTAATCTAAAATGTCTAAAAGAGAAACTTAAATTTGATTCTGGTTTACCAAGTTTTAATCATTGTTAAGCTTCATGCAATTGGCAAATATGACAGCAAGGAGAATATTTGGTGCATAAAGTTTATATTTGCTCTAATCTGAAATATCCTTTTGGGCCACAATACCATGATCAAATTGAGGCTGCACTAACACAAATGAAGTCTTGCAAAGTTTTCCTAGTTTTTCCCATATGCAATCTTGGATAAATATCAATCTCCAAGGGGCACGGTTCACTTTTACCTACAACACATCCTCCAAAAAGGTCAAACCGAGGACGGTTTGCTGTCAAGAAGGGGAGAATGATGAGGACCTCATTGGCTCAAATATGACCATGCCAACCACTTCTATACTAAAGGTGCAACCATTCTATATGAGGCTTATCATTGATGCATTTGATGAATTGGTGCTCCACCATAAAATGTGTATATTTTCATTTTCAGAATTACTTACATGGATTAAGGGAAGGTTTGATTGCATATGGAAAGCATGGAAGGTTAATGAAGTTGATTGGGGACCAAATCCAAGTATTCGCAACGTCCTCCACCTGGACACCACGTCACTTTTGGTCCAAGGAAAGAAAGAGATCAAATCCAACACGTTTTGGGGCTGGATTCGGACTCCAGGACAGCTCCAACTTGTGATGTTCACCACGGTCGCATATACGGACTCGGATTGAGGCGTTCAAGTACTTCATGGAATCCTTATGAAGTCTATTTTCACATGGATCTGGAATCAAGTCCATATCTGTTCTGAGGCGGCCGCAATGACCGAATTACTACCGAGAGGTTTTCTGTTCAAAGGTGCTTTGCGTCGCCTTAGTTTGGTCCAATGGGCCGTGTATCAAGTTGGGTCCATTAGGGATGCGTCCTAGGGTTGGAGCACGACCCCAACACCCTGGTGGTCGTCCTTCCACCTTCATATACCCCTTAGCCGCCACCAAGAACAATTGGGTTTTGTTTTGTTGAAAGTTTAGCCATTGCTACTTCCTTGTAGACGCATCGTGTCGACTAGACCATCCATCGTTCTACTCGATTCAGAACCCCAACTTTGTGATTTCAGATTGGTTTTCATCTCCATATTTGCAATTGAGTTGCTTGTTCTTGCTTGTTCCTCGATTGCTTGCAGGAATTACCCTAGTGGTTTGGTTGATCGCGCTCCACAAGATCGCGGCAGCATGGAGGTGGTGTATCGGTTGCTAAGGCGCAGCTTGGAAGGCTTGTAGTCGGGCCGTGAACGTCATCTCCATCCCCAAATCGAGTTATCCACTTTCTCTCATCGAAAGATCGGGATTCACCCTAGCGGGTTCATATCACTGAGCCTATGGTATGTTCAGCGCAAACCGTTCACATATCTTGCACTAACACTAACACCATCTCCAAACGGACCGAATGAGATTCCACATGACCCAAGACACCTAGGAGTTCCATCTGGTGCATCCAAAACGATTTATGAGCCTATGGTACGTTCGGCGCAAACCGTGCACCGATCTTGCGTCAAGATTAGCACTATCTCCAAACGGACCGAAACTACCTTCCAGTTGAGCTTCATCACCTAGGAGTACCATCGGGTGCGTCCAAAATAATTTCTGAGCCTATGGTATTTTCAGCGTAAACCGTGCACCTATCTTGCACTAACACAAACACCATCTCCAAAAGGACCGAACGAGATTCCCCATGACCCATGTCACCTAGGAGTTCCATCTGGTGCGTCCAATACGATTTCGGAGCCTATGGTACGTTCGGTGCAAAGCGTGCCCCGATCTTGCGTCAAGACTAGCACTATCTCCAAACGGACCGAAACTAGCTTCCACTTGAGCTTCGTCACCAAGGAGTATCATCGGTGCGTTCTAAACCATATCTGAGCCTATGGTACGTTTGGTGCAAACCGTGCACCTATCTTGCACTCACACTAACACCATCTCCAAAGCGGACCAGCGAGATTCCACATGACCCACGTCACGTAGGAGTTCCATCTGGTGCGTCCAAAATTATATATCAGCCTATAGTGCGTTTAGCGCCAAACCGTGCACCTATCTTACATCAACACTAACACCATCTCCAAACGGACGAGCGAGATTCCACATGACCCACGTCACCAAGAGTTCCATCGGGTGCGTCCAAAAGCGATATCTGAGCCTATAGTGCGTTTGGCAAACGAATCTTGCACTAACAATGACACCATCTCCAAGCGGACCGAATGAGATTCCACATGACCCACGTCACCTAGGAGCTCCATCGGTGCGTCCAAAATGATTTCCGAGCCTATGGTATGTTCGGCGCAAACCGTGCACCGATCTTGCATCCAGATTAACACTATCTCCAAAGCGGACCAAAAGCGAGCTTCCGGTTGAGCTTCGTCACCTAAGAGTACCATCGGGTGCGTCCAAAAGCGATTTACGAGCCTATGGTATGTTCAGCGCAAACCCGTTCACCTATCTTGCACTAACACTAACACCATCTCCAAAGCGGACCGAATGAGATTCCACATGACCCACGTCACCTAGGAGTTCCATCTGGTGCATCCAAAATGATTTATGAGCCTATGGTGCGTTCGGCGCAAACCGTGCACCGATCTTGCGTCAAGATTAGCACTATCTCCAAACGGACCGAAACTACCTTCCGGTTGAGCTTCATCACCTAGGAGTACCATCGGATGCGTCCAAAAGCGATTTCTGAGCCTATGGTATTTTCAGCGTAAACCGTGCACCTATCTTGCACTAACACAAACACCATCTCCAAAGCGGACCGAGCGAGATTCCCCATGACCCATGTCACCTAGGAGTTCCATCTGGTGCGTCAAATACGATTTAGAGCCTATAGTACGTTAAATAAGCGTGCCCGATCTTGCGTCAAGATTAGCACTATCTCCAAACGGACGAAACTAGCTTCCACTTGAGCTTCGTCACCAAGGAGTATCATCGGTGCGTTCTAAACCATATCTGAGCCTATGGTACGTTTGGTGCAAACCGTGCACCTATCTTGCACTCACACTAACACCATCTCCAAACGGACCAGCGAGATTCCACATGACCCACGTCACGTAGGAGTTCCATCTGGTGCGTCCAAAACGATATATCAGCCTATAGTACGTTTAGCGCAAACCGTGCACCTATCTTACATCAACACTAACACCATCTCCAAATGGACCGAACGAGATTCCACATGACCCACGTCACCAAAGAGTTCCATCGGGTGCGTCCAAAAGCGATATCTCGAGCCTATGGTGCGTTTGGCGCAAACCGGTGCACCTATCTTGCACTAACACTAACACCATCTCCAAACGGACCGAATGAGATTCCACATGACCCACGTCACCTAGGAGCTCCATCGGGTGCGTCCAAAATGATTTCCGAGCCTATGGTATGTTCGACGCAAACCGTGCACCGATCTTGCATCAAGATTAACACTATCTCCAAACGGACCAAAACGAGCATCCAGTTGAGCTTCGTCACCTAGGAGTACCATCGGGTGCGTCCAAAAGCGATTTACGAGCCTATGGTATGTTCAGCGCAAAAACGTTCACCTATCTTGCACTAACACTAACACCATCTCCAAAGCGGACCGAATGAGATTCCACATGACCCACGTCACCTAGGAGTTCCATCTGGTGCATCCAAAATGATTTACGAGCCTATAGTGCGTTAAAGGCGCAAACCGTGCACCGATCTTGCGTCAAGATTAGCACTATCTCCAAACGGACCGAAACTACCTTCCAGTTGAGCTTCATCACCTAGGAGTACCATCGGATGCGTCCAAAACGATTTCTGAGCCTATGGTATTTTCAGCGTAAACCGTGCACCTATCTTGCACTAACACAAACACCATCTCCAAGCGGACGAGCGAGATTCCCCATGACCCATGTCACCTAGGAGTTCCATCTGGTGCGTCCAATACGATTTCGAGCCTATAGGTACGTTCGGCGCAAAAGCGTGCACCGATCTTGCGTCAAGATTAGCACTATCTCCAAACGGACCGAAACTAGCTTCCACTTGAGCTTCGTCACCTAGGAGTATCATCGGGTGCATTCTAAACCATATCTGAGCCTATGGTATGTTTGGTGCAAACCGTGCACCTATCTTGCACTCACACTAACACCATCTCCAAAGCGGACCAGCGAGATTCCACATGACCCACGTCACGTAGGAGTTCCATCTGGTGCGTCCAAAAGCGATATATCAGCCTATAATACGTTTAAGCGCCAAACCGTGCACCTATCTTACATCAACACTAACACCATCTCCAAAGCGGGACGAAACGAGATTCCACATGACCCACGTCACCAAAGAGTTCCATCGGTGCGTCCAAAAGCGATATCGAGCCCTATGGTACGCGTTTGGCGCAAACCGTTGCACCTATCTTGCACTAACACTAACACCATCTCCAAAGCGGACCCCACATGACCCACGTCACCTAGGAGCTCCATCGGGTGCGTCCAAAATGATTTCCGAGCCTATGGTATGTTCGGCGCAAACCGTGCACCGATCTTGCATCAAGATTAACACTATCTCCAAAGCGGACCAAAACGAGCTTCCACATGAGCTTCGTCACCTAAGAGTACCATCGGGTGCGTCCAAAAGCGATTTACGAGCCTATGGTATGTTCAGCGCAAACCGTTCACCTATCTTGCACTAACACTAACACCGTCTCCAAACGGACCGAATGAGATTCCACATGACCCACGTCACCTAGGAGTTCCATCTGGTGCATCCAAAATGATTTTTGAGCCTATGGTACGTTCGGCGCAAACCATGCACCGATCTTGCGTCAAGATTAGCACTATCTCCAAACGGACCGAAACTACCTTCCAGTTGAGCTTCATCACCTAGGAGTACCATCGGGTGCGTCCAAAACGATTTCTGAGCCTATGGTATTTTCAGCGCAAACCGTTCACCTATCTTGCACTAACACTAACTCCATCTCCAAACGGACCGAATGAGATTCCACATGACCCATGTCACCTAGGGAGTTCCATCTGGTGCGTCCAATACGATTTGAGCCTATGGTACGTTTTAAACGCAAAGCGGCGCAAAAGCGTGCACCGATCTTGCGTCAAGATTAGCACTATCTCCAAACCGGACCGAAACTACCTTCCACTTGAGCTTCGTCACCTAGGAGTTTCATCGGTGCGTTCTAAACCATATCTGAGCCTATGGTACGTTTGGTGCAAACCGTGCACCTATCTTGCACTCACACTAACACCATCTCCAAAGCGGACCAGCGAGATTCCACATGACCCACGTCACGTAGGAGTTCCATCTGGTGCGTCCAAAATGATATATCGAGCCTATAATGCGTTTAGCGCAAACCGTGCACCTATCTTACATCAACACTAACACCATCTCCAAAGCGACGAAACGAGATTCCACATGACCCACGTCACCAAAGAGTTCCATCGGGTGCGTCCAAAAGCGATATCCCGAGCCTATGGTACGTTTGGCGCAAACCGTTACCTATCTTGCACTAACACTAACACCATCTCCAAAGCGGACGAATGAGATTCCACATGACCCACGTCACCTAGGAGCTCCATCGGTGCGTCCAAAATGATTTCGAGCCTATGGTATGTTCGGCGCAAACCCGTGCACCGATCTTGCATCAAGATTAACACTATCTCCAAAGCGGACCAAAACGAGCTTCCGGTTGAGCTTCGTCACCTAAGAGTACCATCGGGTGCGTCCAAAATGATTTCGAGCCTATGGTATGTTCAGCGCAAACCCGTTCACCTATCTTGCACTAACACTAACACCATCTCCAAAGCGGACCGAATGAGATTCCACATGACCCACGTCACCTAGGAGTTCCATCTGGTGCATCCAAAATGATTTATGAGCCTATGGTGCGTTCGGCGCAAACCGTGCACCGATCTTGCGTCAAGATTAGCACTATCTCCAAACGGACCGAAACTACCTTCCAGTTGAGCTTCATCACCTAGGAGTACCATCGGTGCGTCCAAAAGCGATTTACGAGCCTATGGTATTTTTCAGCGTAAACCGTGCACCTATCTTGCACTAACACAAACACCATCTCCAAAGCGGACCGAATGAGATTCCACATGACCCATGTCACCTAGGAGTTCCATCTGGTGCGTCCAATACGATTTCGAGCCTATGGTATGTACGTTAGGCGCAAACGTGCACCGATCTTGCGTCAAGATTAGCACTATCTCCAAACGGACCGAAACTAGCTTCCACTTGAGCTTCGTCACCTAGGAGTATCATCGGTGCGTTCTAAACCATATCTGAGCCTATGGTACGTTTGGTGCAAACCGTGCACCTATCTTGCACTCACACTAACACCATCTCCAAAGCGGACCAGCGAGATTCCACATGACCCACGTCACGTAGGAGTTCCATCTGGTGCGTCCAAAATGATATATCGAGCCTATAATGCGTTTAGCGCAAAACCGTGCACCCTATCTTACATCAACACTAACACCATCTCCAAACGGACCGAGCGAGATTCCACATGACCCACGTCACCAAAGAGTTCCATCGGTGCGTCCAAAAGCGATATCTGAGCCTATGGTATGTTTGGGCGCAAACCGTGCACCTATCTTGCACTAACACTAACACCATCTCCAAAGCGGACCGAATGAGATTCCACATGACCCACGTCACCTAGGAGCTCCATCGGGTGCGTCCAAAATGATTTCGAGCCTATGGTATGTTCGGCGCGCAACCGTGCACCGATCTTGCATCAAGATTAACACTATCTCCAAGCGGACCAAAGCGAGCTTCCAGTTGAGCTTCGTCACCTAAGAGTACCATCGGGTGCGTCCAAAAGCGATTTACTGAGCCTATGGTATGTTCAGGCGCAAACCGTTCACCTATCTTGCACTAACACTAACACCATCTCCAAAGCGACCGAATGAGATTCCACATGACCCACGTCACCTAGGAGTTCCATCTGGTGCATCCAAAATGATTTATGAGCCTATGGTATGTTTAGCGCAAACCGTGCACCGATCTTGCGTCAAGATTAGCACTATCTCCAAAGCGGACCGAAACTACCTTCCAGTTGAGCTTCATCACCTAGGAGTACCATCGGTGCGTCCAAAACGATTTACGAGCCTATGGTATTTTTTTGGCGTAAACCGTGCACCTATCTTGCACTAACACAAACACCATCTCCAAGCGGACCAGCGAGATTCCACATGACCCATGTCACCTAGGAGTTCCATCTGGTGCGTCCAATACGATTTCGAGCCTATGGTGCGTTCGGCGCAAAAGCGCACCGATCTTGCGTCAAGATTAGCACTATCTCCAAACGGACCGAAACTAGCTTCCACTTGAGCTTCGTCACCTAGGAGTATCATCGGGTGCGTTCTAAACCATATCTGAGCCTATGGTACGTTTGGTGCAAACCGTGCACCTATCTTGCACTCACACTAACACCATCTCCAAAGGACCAGCGAGATTCCACATGACCCACGTCACGTAGGGAGTTCCATCTGAGTGCGTCCAAAAGCGATATATCAGCCTATAATGCGTTTTCGGCGCAAAAACCGTGCACCTATCTTACATCAACACTAACACCATCTCCAAAGCGGACGAGCGAGATTCCACATGACCCGTCACCAAAGAGTTCCATCGGGTGCGTCCAAAAAGCGATTCCAGCCTATGGTATGTTTGGTAAACCGTGCACCTATCTTGCACTAACACTAACACCATCTCCAAAGCGGACCGAATGAGATTCCACATGACCCGTCACACCTAGGAGCTCCATCGGGTGCGTCCAAAATGATTTCCGAGCCTATGGTATGTTCGCGCCAAACCGTGCACCGATCTTGCATCCAGATTAACACTATCTCCAAAGCGGACCAAAACGAGCTTCCAGTTGACCCACGTCACCTAGGAGTACCATCGGGTGCGTCCAAAATGATTTACGAGCCTATGGTATGTTCGGCGCAAACCGTTCACCTATCTTGCACTAACACTAACACCATCTCCAAAGCGGACCGAATGAGATTCCACATGACCCACGTCACCTAGGAGTTCCATCTGGTGCGTCCAAAATGATTTATGAGCCTATGGTACGTTTGGCGCAAACCGTGCACCGATCTTGCATCAAGACTAACACCATCTCCAAAAGCGGACCAAACTAGATTCCACATGACCCACGTCACCTAGGAGTACCATCGGGTGCGTCCAAAAGCGATATATGAGCCTATGGTATTTTTGGCGCAAACCGTGCACCTATCTTGCACTCACACTAACACCATCTCCAAAGCGGACCGAACGAGATTCCACATGACCCATCACCTAGGAGTTCCATCGGTGCGTCCAAAATGATATTGAGCCTATGAGTGCGTTTTAGCGCAAACCGTGCCCTTCTTGCGTCAACATTAACACTATCTCCAAAGCGACGAAACTTCCTTGAGCTTCGTCACCTAAGGAGTATCATCGACGTCCAAATGATATCTGAGCCTATGGTACGTTTGGTTCCAAACGGTGCACCTATCTTGCACTCCACTAACACCATCTCCAAGCGGACCAACGAGATTCCACATGACCCACGTCACCTAGGAGTTCCATCGGGTGCGTCCAAAATGATTTCGAGCCTATGGTATGTTTGGCGCCAAAACGTGCACCTATCTTGCATCAAGATTAACACTATCTCCAAAGCGGACCAAAACGAGCTTCCACATTGAGCCCGTCACCTAAGAGTACCATCGGGTGCGTCCAAAATGATTTACGAGCCTATGGTATGTTTGGCGCAAACCGTTCACCTATCTTGCACTAACACTAACACCATCTCCAAAGCGGACCGAATGAGATTCCACATGACCCACGTCACCTAGGAGTTCCATCTGGTGCATCCAAAATGATTTTTATGAGCCTATGGTATGCGTTCGGCGCAAACCCGTGCACCGATCTTGCGTCAAGATTAGCACTATCTCCAAACGGACCAAAACTAGCTTCCAGTTGAGCTTCGTCACCTAGGAGTACCATCGGGTGCGTCCAAAAGCGATTTACGAGCCTATGGTATTTTTGGCGTAAACCGTTCACCTATCTTGCACTAACACAAACACCATCTCCAAAGCGGACCGAATGAGATTCCACATGACCCATGTCACCTAGGAGTTCCATCTGGTGCGTCCAAAACGATTTATGAGCCTATGGTATGTTCGTTCGCGCAAACCGCGTGCACCGATCTTGCGTCAAGATTAGCACTATCTCCAAACGGACCGAAACTAGCTTCCACTTGAGCTTCGTCACCTAGGAGTATCATCGGTGCGTTCTAAACCATATCTGAGCCTATGGTATTTTTGGTGCAAACCGTGCACCTATCTTGCACTCACACTAACACCATCTCCAAAGCGGACCAATGAGATTCCACATGACCCACGTCACGTAGGAGTTCCATCTGGTGCGTCCAAAACGATATATCGAGCCTATAGTGCGTTTAAGCGCAAAACGTGCACCCTATCTTACATCAACACTAACACCATCTCCAAAGCGGACGAAACGAGATTCCACATGACCCACGTCACCAAGAGTTCCATCGGGTGCGTCCAAAACGATATCTGAGCCTATGGTATTTTGGCGCAAAAACGTGCACCTATCTTGCACTAACACTAACACCATCTCCAAGCGGACCGAATGAGATTCCACATGACCCACGTCACCTAGGGAGCTCCATCGGTGCGTCCAAAATGATTTATGAGCCTATGGTATGTTTAGCGCATAAACCGTGCACCGATCTTGCATCAAGATTAACACTATCTCCAAAGCGGACCAAAACGAGCTTCCACATGAGCTTCGTCACCTAAGAGTACCATCGGTGCGTCCAAAAACGATTTCGAGCCTATGGTATGTTCGGCGCAAACCGTTCACCTATCTTGCACTAACACTAACACCATCTCCAAAGCGGACCGAATGAGATTCCACATGACCCACGTCACCTAGGAGTTCCATCGGGTGCATCCAAAATGATTTATGAGCCTATAGTATGCGTTCGGCGCAAAACCGTGCACCCGATCTTGCGTCAAGATTAGCACTATCTCCAAAGCGGACCAAAACTAGCTTCCGGTTGAGCTTCATCACCTAGGAGTACCATCGGGTGCGTCCAAAAGCGATTCTGAGCCTATGGTATTTTTGGCGCAAAACCGTGCACCTATCTTGCACTAACACAAACACCATCTCCAAGCGGACCGAATGAGATTCCACATGACCCATGTCACCTAGGAGTTCCATCTGGTGCGTCCAAAATGATTTCGAGCCTATGGTATGTTAAGCGCCAAACCGTGCACCGATCTTGCGTCAAGATTAGCACTATCTCCAAAGCGGACCAAAACTAGCTTCCACTTGAGCTTCGTCACCTAGGAGTATCATCGGGTGCGTCCTAAACGATTTCTGAGCCTATGGTATGTTTGGTGCAAACCGTGCACCTATCTTGCACTCACACACACACCATCTCCAAAGCGGACCAGCGAGATTCCACATGACCCGTCACCTAGGAGTTCCATCTGGTGCGTCCAAAATGATTTATCGAGCCTATGGTGCGTTTAGCGCAAACCGTGCACCGATCTTGCATCAAGATTAACACTATCTCCAAAGGACCGAAACTAGATTCCACTTGAGCCACGTCACCTAAAGAGTACCATCGGGTGCGTCGTCCAAAATATATCCGAGCCTATGGTATTTTGGCGCAAACCGTGCACCTATCTTGCACTAACACAAACACCATCTCCAAAGCGGACCGAATGAGATTCCACATGACCCACGTCACCTAGGAGTTCCATCGGTGCGTCCAAAATGATTTCGAGCCTATGGTATGTTTAAGCGCGCAAACCGTGCACCGATCTTGCATCAAGATTAACACTATCTCCAAACGGACCAAAACGAGCTTCCACATGAGCTTCGTCACCTAAGAGTACCATCGGGTGCGTCCAAAATATTCTTCGAGCCTATGGTATGTTTGGCGCAAACCGTTCACCTATCTTGCACTAACACTAACACCATCTCCAAACGGACCGAATGAGATTCCACATGACCCACGTCACCTAGGAGTTCCATCGGGTGCGTCCAAAATGGTATCTGAGCCTATGGTATGTTCGTTCGCGCAAACCGTGCACCGATCTTGCATCAAGATTAACACTATCTCCAAGCGGACCAAAACTAGCTTTCACATGAGCTTCGTCACCTAGGAGTACCATCGGGTGCGTCCAAAAGCGATTCTGAGCCTATGGTATTTTCAGCGCAAACCGTGCACCTATCTTGCACTAACACTAACACCATCTCCAAAGCGGACCGAATGAGATTCCACATGACCCACGTCACCTAGGAGTTCCATCTGGTGCGTCCAAAATGATTTACGAGCCTATGGTATGCGTTCGCGCAAAAACCGTGCACCGATCTTGCGTCAAGATTAGCACTATCTCCAAGCGGACCGAAACTACCTTCCACATGAGCTTCATCACCTAGGAGTACCATCGGGTGCGTCCAAAAGCGATTTCTGAGCCTATGGTATTTTTGGCGCCAAACCGTGCACCTATCTTGCACTAACACAAACACCATCTCCAAAGCGGACCGAATGAGATTCCACATGACCCATGTCACCTAGGAGTTCCATCTGGTGCGTCCAAAACGATTTCGAGCCTATGGTGCGTTCGGCGCAAACGTGCACCGATCTTGCGTCAAGATTAGCACTATCTCCAAAGCGGACCAAAACTAGCTTCCACTTGAGCTTCGTCACCTAGGAGTATCATCGGTGCGTTCAAAACATATTCGAGCCTATGGTATGTTTGGTGCAAACCGTGCACCTATCTTGCACTCACACTAACACCATCTCCAAAGCGGACCAGCGAGATTCCACATGACCCACGTCACCTAGGAGTTCCATCTGGTGCGTCCAAAATGATATATCAGCCTATAGTATGCGTTTAAGCGCAAACCGTGCACCTATCTTACATCAACACTAACACCATCTCCAAATGGGACGAAACGAGATTCCACATGACCCACGTCACCAAAGAGTTCCATCGGGTGCGTCCAAAAGCGATATCTGAGCCTATGGTACGTTTGGCGCAAACCGTGCACCTATCTTGCACTAACACTAACACCATCTCCAAGCGGACGAATGAGATTCCACATGACCCACGTCACCTAGGAGCTCCATCGGGTGCGTCCAAAATGATTTCGAGCCTATGGTATGTTCGGCGCCAAACCGTGCACCGATCTTGCATCAAGATTAACACTATCTCCAAGCGGACCAAAACGAGCTTCCAGTTGAGCTTCGTCACCTAGGAGTACCAT
This sequence comes from Miscanthus lutarioriparius, assembly GCA_904845875.1. Taxonomy (NCBI): domain Eukaryota; kingdom Viridiplantae; phylum Streptophyta; class Magnoliopsida; order Poales; family Poaceae; genus Miscanthus; species Miscanthus lutarioriparius. The sequence continues at coordinate 25,704 of CAJGYO010000674.1, read as the reverse complement.
CGGTGCGTCCAAAATGATTTCTGAGCCTATGGTATGTTTCAGCGCAAACCGTTCACCTATCTTGCACTAACACTAACACCATCTCCAAAGCGGACGAATGAGATTCCACATGACCCACGTCACCTAGGAGTTCCATCTGGTGCATCCAAAATGATTTATGAGCCTATGGTACGTTAAAGCGCAAACCGTGCACCGATCTTGCGTCAAGATTAGCACTATCTCCAAGCGGACCGAAACTACCTTCCACTTGAGCTTCATCACCTAGGAGTACCATCGGATGCGTCCAAAAGCGATTTCTGAGCCTATGGTATTTTTGGCGCAAACCGTGCACCTATCTTGCACTAACACTAACACCATCTCCAAACGGACGGACCGAATGAGATTCCACATGACCCATGTCACCTAGGAGTTCCATCTGGTGCGTCCAAAACGATTTCGAGCCTATGGTACGTTCGGCGCCAAACCGTGCACCGATCTTGCGTCAAGATTAGCACTATCTCCAAAGCGGACCAAACTAGCTTCCACTTGAGCTTCGTCACCTAGGAGTATCATCGGGTGCGTTCTAAACCATATCTGAGCCTATGGTATGTTTGGTGCAAACCGTGCACCTATCTTGCACTCACACTAACACCATCTCCAAAGCGGACCAGCGAGATTCCACATGACCCACGTCACGTAGGAGTTCCATCTGGTGCGTCCAAAAGCGATATATCAGCCTATAATGCGTTTAGCGCCAAACCGTGCACCCTATCTTACATCAACACTAACACCATCTCCAAAGCGGACCAGAGCGAGATTCCACATGACCCACCGTCACCAAGGAGTTCCATCGGGTGCGTCCAAAATGCGATATCTGAGCCTATGGTAATGCGTTTGGCGCAAACCGTGCACCTATCTTGCACTAACACTAACACCATCTCCAAGCGGACCGAATGAGATTCCACATGACCCACGTCACCTAGGAGCTCCATCGGTGTGCGTCCAAAATGATTTCGAGCCTATGGTATGTTCGGCGCAAACCGTGCACCGATCTTGCATCAAGATTAACACTATCTCCAAAGCGGACCAAAACGAGCTTCCACTTGAGCTTCGTCACCTAGGAGTACCATCGGGTGCGTCCAAAAGCGATTTACGAGCCTATGGTATGTTCAGCGCAAACCGTTCACCTATCTTGCACTAACACTAACACCATCTCCAAAGCGGACGAATGAGATTCCACATGACCCACGTCACCTAGGAGTTCCATCTGGTGCATCCAAAATGATTTATGAGCCTATGGTGCGTTAAATAAACGTGCCGTGCACACCGATCTTGCGTCAAGATTAGCACTATCTCCAAACGGACCGAAACTACCTTCCATTGAGCTTCATCACCTAGGAGTACCATCGGGTGCGTCCAAAAGCGATTTACGAGCCTATGGTATTTTCGGCGTAAAAACCGTGCACCTATCTTGCACTAACACAAACACCATCTCCAAAGCGGACCGAGCGAGATTCCACATGACCCATGTCACCTAGGAGTTCCATCTGGTGCGTCCAAATGATTTCGAGCCTATGGTACGTTAAAGCGCAAACCGTGCACCGATCTTGCGTCAAGATTAGCACTATCTCCAAGCGGACCGAAACTAGCTTCCACTTGAGCTTCGTCACCTAGGAGTATCATCGGTGCGTTCTAAACCATATCTGAGCCTATGGTATGTTTGGTGCAAACCGTGCACCTATCTTGCACTCACACTAACACCATCTCCAAAAGCGGACCAGCGAGATTCCACATGACCCACGTCACGTAGGAGTTCCATCTGGTGCGTCCAAAATGATATATCAGCCTATATAGTACGTTTAGCGCAAACCCGTGTGCCCTATCTTACATCAACACTAACACCATCTCCAAAGCGGACGAGCGAGATTCCACATGACCCACGTCACCAAAGAGTTCCATCGGGTGCGTCCAAAAGCGATATCTGAGCCTATGGTATGTTTGGCGCAAACCGTGCACCTATCTTGCACTAACACTAACACCATCTCCAAAGCGGACCGAATGAGATTCCACATGACCCACGTCACCTAGGAGCTCCATCGGGTGCGTCCAAAATGATTTCCGAGCCTATGGTATGTTCGGCGCGCCAAACCGTGCACCGATCTTGCATCAAGATTAACACTATCTCCAAAGCGGACCAAAACGAGCTTCCAGTTGAGCTTCGTCACCTAAGAGTACCATCGGTGCGTCCAAAAGCGATTTACGAGCCTATGGTATGTTCAGCGCAAACCGTTCACCTATCTTGCACTAACACTAACACCATCTCCAAAGCGGACGAATGAGATTCCACATGACCCACGTCACCTAGGAGTTCCATCTGGTGCATCCAAAATGATTTACGAGCCTATGGTGCGTTAAGGCATAAACAACCGTGCCCGATCTTGCGTCAAGATTAGCACTATCTCCAAGCGGACCGAAACTACCTTCCAGTTGAGCTTCATCACCTAGGAGTACCATCGGGTGCGTCCAAAAGCGATTTACGAGCCTATGGTATTTTTGGGCGTAAACCGTGCACCTATCTTGCACTAACACAAACACCATCTCCAAAGCGGACGAACGAGATTCCACATGACCCATGTCACCTAGGAGTTCCATCTGGTGCGTCCAATACGATTTTTCGAGCCTATGGTGCGTTCGGCGCGCAAAAGCGTGCACCGATCTTGCGTCAAGATTAGCACTATCTCCAAAGCGGACCGAAACTAGCTTCCACTTGAGCTTCGTCACCTAGGAGTATCCATCGGGTGCGTTCTAAACCATATCTGAGCCTATGGTATGTTTGGTGCAAACCGTGCACCTATCTTGCACTCACACTAACACCATCTCCAAAGCGGACCAGCGAGATTCCACATGACCCGTCACGTAGGAGTTCCATCTGGTGCGTCCAAAAGCGATATATCAGCCTATAGTGCGTTTAGCGCAAACCGTGCACCTATCTTACATCAACACTAACACCATCTCCAAAGCGGACGAGCGAGATTCCACATGACCCACGTCACCAAAGAGTTCCATCGGTGCGTCCAAAGCGATATCTGAGCCTATGGTACGTTTGGCGCAAACCGTGCACCTATCTTGCACTAACACTAACACCATCTCCAAACAGACCGAATGAGATTCCACATGACCCACGTCACCTAGGAGCTCCATCGAGTGCGTCCAAAATGATTTCCGAGCCTATGGTATGTTCGGCGCAAAACCGTGCACCGATCTTGCATCAAGATTAACACTATCTCCAAAGCGGACCAAAACGAGCTTCCAGTTGAGCTTCGTCACCTAGGAGTACCATCGGTGTGCGTCCAAAAGCGATTTACGAGCCTATGGTATGTTCAGCGCAAACCGTTCACCTATCTTGCACTAACACTAACACCATCTCCAAAGCGGACCGAATGAGATTCCACATGACCCACGTCACCTAGGAGTTCCATCTGGTGCATCCAAAATGATTTATGAGCCTATGGTATGCGTTCGGCGCAAAAGCCGCACCACCGATCTTGCGTCAAGATTAGCACTATCTCCAAGCGGACCGAAACTACCTTCCGGTTGAGCTTCATCACCTAGGAGTACCATCGGTGCGTCCAAAAGCGATTTACGAGCCTATGGTATTTTCGGCGCCAAACCGTGCACCTATCTTGCACTAACACAAACACCATCTCCAAAGCGGACGAGCGAGATTCCCATGACCCATGTCACCTAGGAGTTCCATCTGGTGCGTCCAATACGATTTCGAGAGCCTATGGTGCGTTCGGCGCCAAAGCGTGCACCGATCTTGCGTCAAGATTAGCACTATCTCCAAGCGGACCGAAACTAGCTTCCACTTGAGCTTCGTCACCTAGGAGTATCATCGGTGCGTTTCTAAACCATATCTGAGCCTATGGTACGTTTGGTGCAAACCGTGCACCTATCTTGCACTCACACTAACACCATCTCCAAAGCGGACCAGCGAGATTCCACATGACCCACGTCACGTAGGGAGTTCCATCTGGTGCGTCCAAAATGATATATCAGCCTATAATGCGTTTAGCGCAAAACCGTGCACCTATCTTACATCAACATTAACACCATCTCCAAATGGACGAGCGAGATTCCACATGACCCTTCGTCACCAAAGAGTTCCATCGGGTGCGTCCAAAAGCGATATCTGAGCCTATGGTACGTTTGGCGCAAACCGTGCACCTATCTTGCACTAACACTAACACCATCTCCCAAAGCGGACCGAATGAGATTCCACATGACCCACGTCACCTAGGAGCTCCATCGGGTGCGTCCAAAATGATTTCCGAGCCTATGGTATGTTCGGCGCAAAACCGTGCACCGATCTTGCATCAAGATTAACACTATCTCCAAAGCGGACCAAAAGCGAGCTTCCACTTGAGCTTCGTCACCTAGGAGTACCATCGGTGCGTCCAAAAGCGATTTCTGAGCCTATGGTATGTTTCAGCGCAAACCGTTCACCTATCTTGCACTAACACTAACACCATCTCCAAAGCGACCGAATGAGATTCCACATGACCCACGTCACCTAGGAGTTCCATCTGGTGCATCCAAAATGATTTATGAGCCTATGGTGCGTTAAATAAACCGTGCACCGATCTTGCGTCAAGATTAGCACTATCTCCAAAGCGGACCGAAACTACCTTCCAGTTGAGCTTCATCACCTAGGAGTACCATCGGGTGCGTCCAAAAGCGATTTACGAGCCTATGGTATTTTCGGCGTAAACCGTGCACCTATCTTGCACTAACACAAACACCATCTCCAAAGCGGACGAGCGAGATTCCACATGACCCATGTCACCTAGGAGTTCCATCTGGTGCGTCCAATACGATTTCGAGCCTATAGTGCGTTCGGCGCGCAAAGCGTGCACCGATCTTGCGTCAAGATTAGCACTATCTCCAAACGGACGAAACTAGCTTCCACTTGAGCTTCGTCACCTAGGAGTATCATCGGGTGCGTTCTAAACCATATCTGAGCCTATGGTACGTTTGGTGCAAACCGTGCACCTATCTTGCACTCACACTAACACCATCTCCAAAGCGGACCAGCGAGATTCCACATGACCCGTCGTCACGTGGGAGTTCCATCTGGTGCGTCCAAAAGCGATATATCAGCCTATAGTGCGTTTAAGCAAACCCGAGTGCACCTATCTTACATCAACACTAACACCATCTCCAAATGGACGAGCGAGATTCCACATGACCCACGTCACCAAAGAGTTCCATCGGTGCGTCCAAAAGCGATATCTGAGCCTATGGTACGTTTGGCGCAAACCGTGCACCTATCTTGCACTAACACTAACACCACTAACACCATCTCCAAAGCGGACCGAATGAGATTCCACATGACCCACGTCACCTAAGGAGCTCCATCGGGTGCGTCCAAAATGATTTCGAGCCTATGGTATGTTCGGCGCAAAACCGTGCACCGATCTTGCATCAAGATTAACACTATCTCCAAAGCGGACCAAAACGAGCTTCCAGTTGAGCTTCGTCACCTAGGAGTACCATCGGGTGCGTCCAAAACGATTTACGAGCCTATGGTATGTTCGGCGCAAACCGTTCACCTATCTTGCACTAACACTAACACCATCTCCAAAGCGGACCGAATGAGATTCCACATGACCCACGTCTCCTCGGAGTTCCATCTGGTGCATCCAAAATGATTTCTGAGCCTATGGTACGTTCGGCGCAAACCGTGCACCGATCTTGCGTCAAGATTAGCACTATCTCCAAACGGACCGAAACTACCTTCCAGTTGAGCTTCATCACCTAGGAGTACCATCGGGTGCGTCCAAAAGCGATTTACGAGCCTATGGTATTTTTGGCGTAAACCGTGCACCTATCTTGCACTAACACAAACACCATCTCCAAGCGGACGAGAATGAGATTCCACATGACCCATGTCACCTAGGAGTTCCATCTGGTGCGTCCAATATGATTTCGGAGCCTATGGTACGTTCGGCGCAAAGCGTGCACCGATCTTGCGTCAAGATTAGCACTATCTCCAAACGGACCGAAACTAGCTTCCACTTGAGCTTCGTCACCTAGGAGTATCATCGGGTGCGTTCTAAACCATATCTGAGCCTATGGTATGCGTTTGTGCAAAACCGTGCACCTATCTTGCACTCACACTAACACCATCTCCAAGCGGACCAGCGAGATTCCACATGACCCACGTCACGTAGGGTTCCATCTGGTGCGTCCAAAATGATATATCGAGCCTATAATGCGTTTAGCGCAAACCGTGCACCTATCTTACATCAACACTAACACCATCTCCAAAGCGGACCGAAACGAGATTCCACATGACCCACGTCACCAAAGAGTTCCATCGGGTGCGTCCAAAAGCGATATCTGAGCCTATGGTGCGTTTGGCGCAAACCGTGCACCTATCTTGCACTAACACTAACACCATCTCCAAAGCGGACCGAATGAGATTCCACATGACCCACGTCACCTAGGAGCTCCATCGGTGCGTCCAAAATGATTTCGAGCCTATGGTATGTTCGGCGCAAACCGTGCACCGATCTTGCATCAAGATTAACACTATCTCCAAAGCGGACCAAAAGCGAGCTTCCGGTTGAGCTTCGTCACCTAGGAGTACCATCGGGTGCGTCCAAAAGCGATTTACGAGCCTATGGTATGTTCGGCGCAAACCGTTCACCTATCTTGCACTAACACTAACACCATCTCCAAAGCGGACCGAATGAGATTCCACATGACCCACGTCACCTAGGAGTTCCATCTGGTGCATCCAATGAGCGATTTATGAGCCTATGGTACGTTCGGCGCAAACCGTGCACCGATCTTGCGTCAAGATTAGCACTATCTCCAAATCGGACCGAAACTACCTTCCGGTTGAGTTGAGCTCACACCTAGGGTACCATCGGGTGCGTCCAAAAGCGATTTACGAGCCTATGGTATTTTTGGTGTAAACCGTGTGCCCTATCTTGCACTAACACAAACACCATCTCCAAAGCGGACGAGCGAGATTCCCCATGACCCATGTCACCTAGGAGTTCCATCTGGTGCGTCCAATATGATTTTGAGCCTATGGTACGTTCGGCGCAAAGCGTGCACCGATCTTGCGTCAAGATTAGCACTATCTCAAAACGGACCGAAACTAGCTTCCACTTGAGCTTCGTCACCTAGGAGTATCATCGGGTGCGTTCTAAACCATATCTGAGCCTATGGTATGTTTGGTGCAAACCGTGCACCTATCTTGCACTCACACTAACACCATCTCCAAAGCGGACCAGCGAGATTCCACATGACCCCCACGTCACGTAGGAGTTCCATCTGGTGCGTCCAAAGCGATATATCAGCCTATAATGCGTTTAAGCGCCAAACCGTGCACCTATCTTACATCAACACTAACACCATCTCCCAGCGGACCGAGCGAGATTCCACATGACCCACGTCACCAAAGAGTTCCATCCGGGTGCGTCCAAAAGCGATATCTGAGCCTATGGTGCGTTTGGCGCAAACCGTGCACCTATCTTGCACTAACACTAACACCATCTCCAAAGCGGACCGAATGAGATTCCACATGACCCACGTCACCTAGGAGCTCCATCGGGTGCGTCCAAAATGATTTCGAGCCTATGGTATGTTCGGCGCAAAACCGTGCACCGATCTTGCATCAAGATTAACACTATCTCCAAAGCGGACCAAAACGAGCTTCCAGTTGAGCTTCGTCACCTAGGAGTACCATCGGGTGCGTCCAAAATGATTTCGAGCCTATGGTATGTTCGGCGCAAACCGTTCACCTATCTTGCACTAACACTAACACCATCTCCAAAGCGGACCGAATGAGATTCCACATGACCCCACGTCACCTAGGAGTTCCATCTGGTGCATCCAAAATGATTTATGAGCCTATGGTGCGTTCGGCGCAAACCGTGCACCGATCTTGCGTCAAGATTAGCACTATCTCCAAACGGACCGAAACTACCTTCCAGGTTGAGCTTCATCACCTAGGAGTACCATCGGGTGCGTCCAAAAGCGATTTACGAGCCTATGGTATTTTTTTGGCGCAAACCGTGCACCTATCTTGCACTAACACAAACACCATCTCCCAAGCGGACGAGCGAGATTCCACATGACCCATGTCACCTAGGAGTTCCATCTGGTGCGTCCAATACGATTTGAGCCTATGGTGCGTTCGGCGCCAAACCGTGCACCGATCTTGCGTCAAGATTAGCACTATCTCCAAACGGACGAAAAAAACTTCCACTTGAGCTTCGTCACCTAGGAGTATCATCGGGTGCGTTCTAAACCATATCTGAGCCTATGGTATGTTTGGTGCAAACCGTGCACCTATCTTGCACTCACACTAACACCATCTCCAAAGCGGACCAGCGAGATTCCACATGACCCACGTCACGTAGGAGTTCCATCTGGTGCGTCCAAAAACGATATATCAGCCTATAATGCGTTTAGCGCAAACCCGTGCACCTATCTTACATCAACACTAACACCATCTCCAAGCGGACCAAGCGAGATTCCACATGACCCACGTCACCAAAGAGTTCCATCGGGTGCGTCCAAAAGCGATATCTGAGCCTATGGTACGTTTGGCGCAAACCGTGCACCTATCTTGCACTAACACTAACACCATCTCCAAAGCGGACCGAATGAGATTCCACATGACCCACGTCACCTAGGAGCTCCATCGGTGCGTCCAAAATGATTTCGAGCCTATGGTATGTTCGGCGCAAACCGTGCACCGATCTTGCATCAAGATTAACACTATCTCCAAAGCGGACCAAAACGAGCTTCCAGTTGAGCTTCGTCACCTAAAGTACCATCGGGTGCGTCCAAAAGCGATTTACGAGCCTATGGTATGTTCAGTATAAACCGTTCACCTATCTTGCACTAACACTAACACCATCTCCAAAGCGGACCGAATGAGATTCCACATGACCCACGTCACCTAGGAGTTCCATCTGGTGCATCCAAAATGATTTATGAGCCTATGGTGCGTTCGGCGCAAACCGTGCACCGATCTTGCGTCAAGATTAGCACTATCTCCAAACGGACCGAAACTACCTTCCAGTTGAGCTTCATCACCTAGGAGTACCATCGGTGCGTCCAAAAGCGATTTACTGAGCCTATGGTATTTTCAGCGTAAACCGTGCACCTATCTTGCACTAACACAAACACCATCTCCAAAGCGGACGAGCGAGATTCCACATGACCCATGTCACCTAGGAGTTCCATCTGGTGCGTCCAATACGATTTGAGCCTATGGTGCGTTCGGCGCAAACCGCGTGCACCGATCTTGCGTCAAGATTAGCACTATCTCCAAAGCGGACCAAAAACTTAGCTTCCACTTGAGCTTCGTCACCTAGGAGTATCATCGGTGCGTTCTAAACCATATCTGAGCCTATGGTACGTTTGGGTGCAAACCGTGCACCTATCTTGCACTCACACTAACACCATCTCCAAAGCGGACCAGCGAGATTCCACATGACCCACGTCACGTAGGAGTTCCATCTGGTGCGTCCAAAATGCGATATATCAGCCTATAGTATGTTTAAGCGCAAACCGTGCACCTATCTTACATCAACACTAACACCATCTCCAAAGCGGACGAGCGAGATTCCACATGACCCACGTCACCAAAGAGTTCCATCGGGTGCGTCCAAAAGCGATATCTGAGCCTATGGTACGTTTGGCGCCAAACCGTGCACCTATCTTGCACTAACACTAACACCATCTCCAAACGGACCGAATGAGATTCCACATGACCCGTCACCTAGGGCTCCATCGGGTGCGTCCAAAATGATTTCGAGCCTATGGTATGTTCGGCGCCAAACGCCGTGCACCGATCTTGCATCAAGATTAACACTATCTCCAAAGCGGACCAAAACGAGCTTCCAGTTGAGCTTCGTCACCTAGGAGTACCATCGGGTGCGTCCAAAAGCGATTTACGAGCCTATGGTATGTTCAGCGCAAACCGTTCACCTATCTTGCACTAACACTAACACCATCTCCAAAGCGGACCGAATGAGATTCCACATGACCCACGTCACCTAGGAGTTCCATCTGGTGCATCCAAAATGATTTATGAGCCTATGGTGCGTTCGGCGCCAAACCGTGCACCGATCTTGCGTCAAGATTAGCACTATCTCCAAAGCGGACCGAAACTACCTTCCGGTTGAGCTTCATCACCTAGGAGTACCATCGGGTGCGTCCAAAAGCGATTTCTGAGCCTATGGTATTTTTGGGCGTACCGTGCACCTATCTTGCACTAACACAAACACCATCTCCAAGCGGACGAGCGAGATTCCACATGACCCATGTCACCTAGGAGTTCCATCTGGTGCGTCCAATACGATTTTCGAGCCTATGGTGCGTTCGGCGCAGCGTGCCGTGCACCGATCTTGCGTCAAGATTAGCACTATCTCCAAGCGGACGAAAACTAGCTTCCACTTGAGCTTCGTCACCTAGGAGTATCATCGGGTGCGTTCTAAACCATATCTGAGCCTATAGTACGTTTGGTGCAAACCGTGCACCTATCTTGCACTCACACTAACACCATCTCCAAAGCGGACCAGCGAGATTCCACATGACCCACGTCACGTGGGAGTTCCATCGGGTGCGTCCAAAGCGATATATCAGCCTATAAATGCGTTTAAGCGCAAACCGTGCACCTATCTTACATCAACACTTAACACCATCTCCAAAGCGGACCGAGCGAGATTCCACATGACCCACGTCACCAAAGAGTTCCATCGGGTGCGTCCAAAACGATATCTGAGCCTATGGTACGTTTGGCGCCAAACCGTGCACCTATCTTGCACTAACACTAACACCATCTCCAAAGCGGACCGAATGAGATTCCACATGACCCACGTCACCTAGGAGCTCCATCGGGTGCGTCCAAAATGATTTCCGAGCCTATGGTATGTTCGGCGCAAACCGTGCACCGATCTTGCATCAAGATTAACACTATCTCCAAAGCGGACCAAAAGCGAGCTTCCAGTTGAGCTTCGTCACCTAGGAGTACCATCGGTGCGTCCAAAACGATTTACGAGCCTATGGTATGTTTGGCGCAAACCGTTCACCTATCTTGCACTAACACTAACACCATCTCCAAAGCGGACCGAATGAGATTTCCACATGACCCACGTCACCTAGGAGTTCCATCTGGTGCATCCAAAATGATTTATGAGCCTATGGTGCGTTAAAAAAAACCGTGCACCGATCTTGCGTCAAGATTAGCACTATCTCCAAAGCGGACCGAAACTACCTTCCAGTTGAGCTTCATCACCTAGGAGTACCATCGGGTGCGTCCAAAAGCGATTTACTGAGCCTATATGGTATTTTCAGCGTAAACCGTGCACCTATCTTGCACTAACACAAACACCATCTCCAAAGCGGACGAATGAGATTCCACATGACCCATGTCACCTAGGAGTTCCATCTGGTGCGTCCAAACGATTTCGAGCCTATGGTAGTGCGTTAAAACAAAACGTGCACCCGATCTTGCGTCAAGATTAGCACTATCTCCAAGCGGACCGAAACTAGCTTCCACTTGAGCTTCGTCACCTAGGAGTATCATCGGGTGCGTTCTAAACCATATCTGAGCCTATGGTACGTTTGGTGCAAACCGTGCACCTATCTTGCACTCACACTAACACCATCTCCAAAGCGGACCAGCGAGATTCCACATGACCCACGTCACGTAGGGAGTTCCATCTGGTGCGTCCAAAATGATATATCAGCCTATAATGCGTTTAGCGCAAACCGTGCACCTATCTTACATCAACACTAACACCATCTCCAAAGCGGACGAGCGAGATTCCACATGACCACGTCACCAAAGTTCCATCGGTGCGTCCAAAAGCGATATCTGAGCCTATGGTGCGTTTGGCGCCAAACCGTGCACCTATCTTGCACTAACACTAACACCATCTCTCCAAAGCGGACGAATGAGATTCCACATGACCCACGTCACCTAGGAGCTCCATCGGTGCGTCCAAAATGATTTCGAGCCTATGGTATGTTCGGCGCAAACCGTGCACCGATCTTGCATCAAGATTAACACTATCTCCAAAGCGGACCAAAACGAGCTTCCGGTTGAGCTTCGTCACCTAGGAGTACCATCGGTGCGTCCAAAAGCGATTTACGAGCCTATGGTATGTTCAGCGCAAACCGTTCACCTATCTTGCACTAACACTAACACCATCTCTCCAAAGCGGACGAATGAGATTCCACATGACCCACGTCACCTAGGAGTTCCATCTGGTGCATCCAAAATGATTTATGAGCCTATGGTGCGTTAAAGGCGCAAACCGTGCACCGATCTTGCGTCAAGATTAGCACTATCTCCAAAGCGGACCGAAACTACCTTCCATTGAGCTTCATCACCTAGGAGTACCATCGGGTGCGTCCAAAAGCGATTTCTGAGCCTATGGTATTTTCAGCGTAAACCGTGCACCTATCTTGCACTAACACAAACACCATCTCCAAAAGCGGACCGAGCGAGATTCCACATGACCCATGTCACCTAGGAGTTCCATCTGGTGCGTCCAATACGATTTGAGCCTATAGGCGTTAAAGCGCAAAAACCGTGCACCGATCTTGCGTCAAGATTAGCACTATCTCCAAAGCGGACCAAAACTAGCTTCCACTTGAGCTTCGTCACCTAGGGTATCCATCGGGTGCGTTCTAAACCATATCTGAGCCTATGGTACGTTTGGTGCAAACCGTGCACCTATCTTGCACTCACACTAACACCATCTCCAAAGCGGACCAGCGAGATTCCACATGACCCACGTCACGTAGGAGTTCCATCTGGTGCGTCCAAAATGATATATCAGCCTATAATGCGTTTAGCGCAAACCGTGCACCTATCTTACATCAACACTAACACCATCTCCAAATGGACGAGCGAGATTCCACATGACCCCACGTCACCAAAGAGTTCCATCGGGTGCGTCCAAAAGCGATATCTGAGCCTATGGTATGTTTGGCGCAAACCGTGCACCTATCTTGCACTAACACTAACACCATCTCCAAAGCGGACCGAATGAGATTCCACATGACCCACGTCACCTAGGAGCTCCATCGGGTGCGTCCAAAATGATTTCCGAGCCTATGGTATGTTCGGCGCCAAACCGTGCACCGATCTTGCATCAAGATTAACACTATCTCCAAAGCGGACCAAAACGAGCTTCCGGTTGAGCTTCGTCACCTAGGAGTACCATCGGGTGCGTCCAAAAGCGATTTACGAGCCTATGGTATGTTCGGCGCCAACCCGTTCACCTATCTTGCACTAACACTAACACCATCTCCAAAAGCGGACCGAATGAGATTCCACATGACCCACGTCACCTAGGAGTTCCATCTGGTGCATCCAAAATGATTTATGAGCCTATGGTGCGTTAAAGGCGCAAACCGTGCACCCGATCTTGCGTCAAGATTAGCACTATCTCCAAAGCGGACCGAAACTACCTTCCAGTTGAGCTTCATCACCTAGGGTAGTACCATCGGGTGCGTCCAAAAGCGATTTACGAGCCTATGGTATTTTTCGGCGTAAACCGTGCACCTATCTTGCACTAACACAAACACCATCTCCAAGCGGACGAGCGAGATTCCCACATGACCCATGTCACCTAGGAGTTCCATCTGGTGCGTCCAATATGATTTCGAGCCTATGGTGCGTTAAGGCGCCAAACCGTGCACCGATCTTGCGTCAAGATTAGCACTATCTCCAAAGCGGACCGAAACTAGCTTCCACTTGAGCTTCGTCACCTAGGAGTATCATCGGTGCGTTCTAAACCATATCTGAGCCTATGGTATGTTTTTGTGCAAAACCGTGCACCTATCTTGCACTCACACTAACACCATCTCCAAAGCGGACCAGCGAGATTCCACATGACCCACGTCACCTAGGAGTTCCATCTGGTGCGTCCAAAATGATATATCAGCCTATAGTGCGTTTAAGCGCAAACCCGTGCACCTATCTTACATCAACACTAACACCATCTCCAAAAGCGGACGAAACGAGATTCCACATGACCCCACGTCACCAAAGAGTTCCATCGGTGCGTCCAAAAGCGATATCTGAGCCTATGGTGCGTTTGGCGCAAACCGTGCACCTATCTTGCACTAACACTAACACCATCTCCAAAGCGGACCGAATGAGATTCCACATGACCCACGTCACCTAGGAGCTCCATCGGGTGCGTCCAAAATGATTTCCGAGCCTATGGTATGTTCGGCGCAAACGCGTGCACCGATCTTGCATCAAGATTAACACTACTCTCTCAAAGCGGACCAAAACGAGCTTCCGGTTGAGCTTCGTCACCTAGGAGTACCATCGGGGTGCGTCCAAAAGCGATTTACGAGCCTATGGTATGTTCGGCGCAAACCGTTCACCTATCTTGCACTAACACTAACACACCATCTCCAAAGCGGACCGAATGAGATTCCACATGACCCACGTCACCTAGGAGTTCCATCTGGTGCATCCAAAATGATTTATGAGCCTATGGTGCGTTCGGCGCAAAACCGTGCACCGATCTTGCGTCAAGATTAGCACTATCTCCAAAGCGGACGAAACTACCTTCCGGTTGAGCTTCATCACCTAGGAGTACCATCGGGTGCGTCCAAAAGCGATTTACGAGCCTATGGTATTTTCGGCGTAAACCGTGCACCTATCTTGCACTAACACAAACACCATCTCCAAAGCGGACGAGCGAGATTCCACATGACCCATGTCACCTAGGAGTTCCATCTGGTGCGTCCAAAACGATTTCGAGAGCCTATGGTGCGTTCGGCGCCAAGCGTGCACCGATCTTGCGTCAAGATTAGCACTATCTCCAACGGACCGAAACTAGCTTCCACTTGAGCTTCGTCACCTAGGAGTATCATCGGGTGCGTTCTAAACCATATCTGAGCCTATGGTATGCGTTTGGTGCAAACCGTGCACCTATCTTGCACTCACACTAACACCATCTCCAAAGCGGACCAGCGAGATTCCACATGACCCACGTCACGTAGGAGTTCCATCTGGTGCGTCCAAAATGATATATCGAGCCTATAATGCGTTTAAGCGCCAAACCGTGCACCTATCTTACATCAACACTAACACCATCTCCAAGCGGACGAAACGAGATTCCACATGACCCACGTCACCAAAGAGTTCCATCGGGTGCGTCCAAAAAAGCGATATCTGAGCCTATGGTGCGTTTGGCGCCAAACCGTGCACCTATCTTGCACTAACACTAACACCATCTCCAAAGCGGACCGAATGAGATTCCACATGACCCACGTCACCTAGGAGCTCCATCGGGTGCGTCCAAAATGATTTCGAGCCTATGGTATGTTGGCGCAAACCGTGCACCGATCTTGCATCAAGATTAACACTATCTCCAAAGCGGACCAAAACGAGCTTCCAGTTGAGCTTCGTCACCTAGGAGTACCATCGGGTGCGTCCAAAAGCGATTTACGAGCCTATGGTATGTTCGGCGCAAACCGTTCACCTATCTTGCACTAACACTAACACCATCTCCAAAGCGGACCGAATGAGATTCCACATGACCCACGTCACCTAGGAGTTCCATCTGGTGCATCCAAAATGATTTACGAGCCTATGGTATGCGTTAAAGGCGCAAACCGTGCACCGATCTTGCGTCAAGATTAGCACTATCTCCAAGCGGACCGAAACTACCTTCCATTGAGCTTCATCACCTAGGAGTACCATCGGGTGCGTCCAAAAGCGATTTACGAGCCTATGGTATTTTCAGCGCGTAAACGTGCACCTATCTTGCACTAACACAAACACCATCTCCAAGCGGACGAGCGAGATTCCACATGACCCATGTCACCTAGGAGTTCCATCTGGTGCGTCCAATACGATTTGAGCCTATGGTGCGTTAAACGCCAAACGTGCACCGATCTTGCGTCAAGATTAGCACTATCTCCAAGCGGACCGAAACTAGCTTCCACTTGAGCTTCGTCACCTAAGGGTATCATCGGTGCGTTCTAAACCATATCTGAGCCTATGGTACGTTTGGTGCAAACCGTGCACCTATCTTGCACTCACACTAACACCATCTCCAAAGCGGACCAGCGAGATTCCACATGACCCGTCACGTAGGGAGTTCCATCTGGTGCGTCCAAAATGATATATCAGCCTATAAATGCGTTTAAGCGCAAACCGTGCACCTATCTTACATCAACACTAACACCATCTCCAAATGGACGAGCGAGATTCCACATGACCCACGTCACCAAAGAGTTCCATCGGGTGCGTCCAAAAGCGATATCTGAGCCTATATGGTACGTTTGGCGCAAAACCGTGTGCACCTATCTTGCACTAACACTAACACCTCTCTCCAAAGCGGACCGAATGAGATTCCACATGACCCACGTCACCTAGGAGCTCCATCGGGTGCGTCCAAAATGATTTCCGAGCCTATGGTATGTTCGGCGCCAACCGTGCACCGATCTTGCATCAAGATTAACACTATCTCCAAGCGGACCAAAAGCGAGCTTCCAGTTGAGCTTCGTCACCTAGGAGTACCATCGGGTGCGTCCAAAAGCGATTTGAGCCTATGGTATGTTCAGCGCAAACCGTTCACCTATCTTGCACTAACACTAACACCATCTCCAAAGCGGACCGAATGAGATTCCACATGACCCACGTCACCTAGGAGTTCCATCTGGTGCATCCAAAATGATTTATGAGCCTATGGTGCGTTCGGCGCAAAACCGTGCACCGATCTTGCGTCAAGATTAGCACTATCTCCAAGCGGACCGAAACTACCTTCCGGTTGAGCTTCATCACCTAGGAGTACCATCGGATGCGTCCAAAAGCGATTTACGAGCCTATGGTATTTTCGGCGTAAACCGTGCACCTATCTTGCACTAACACAAACACCATCTCCAAAGCGGACGAGCGAGATTCCACATGACCCATGTCACCTAGGAGTTCCATCTGGTGCGTCCAATACGATTTCGAGCCTATGGTGCGTTAAAGCGCCAAACGTGTGCACCGATCTTGCGTCAAGATTAGCACTATCTCCAAGCGGACCAAAAACTAGCTTCCACTTGAGCTTCGTCACCTAGGGTATCATCGGGTGCGTTCTAAACCATATCTGAGCCTATAGTACGTTTTGGTGCAAACCGTGCACCTATCTTGCACTCACACTAACACCATCTCCAAAGCGGACCAGCGAGATTCCACATGACCCGTCACGTAGGGAGTTCCATCTGTGCGTCCAAAATGATATATCAGCCTATAGTACGTTTAAGCGCAAACCGTGCACCTATCTTACATCAACACTAACACCATCTCCAAAGCGGACCGAAACGAGATTCCACATGACCCCGTCACCAAAGAGTTCCATCGGGTGCGTCAAAAAGCGATATCTGAGCCTATGGTATGTTTGGCGCAAAACGTGCACCTATCTTGCACTAACACTAACACACATCTCCAAGCGGACCGAATGAGATTCCACATGACCCACGTCACCTAGGAGCTCCATCGGGTGCGTCCAAAATGATTTCGAGCCTATGGTATGTTCGGCGCAAACCGTGCACCGATCTTGCATCAAGATTAACACTATCTCCAAAGCGGACCAAAACGAGCTTCCGGTTGAGCTTCGTCACCTAGGAGTACCATCGGGTGCGTCCAAAACGATTTACGAGCCTATGGTATGTTCAGCGCAAACCGTTCACCTATCTTGCACTAACACTAACACCATCTCCAAGCGGACCGAATGAGATTCCACATGACCCACGTCACCTAGGAGTTCCATCTGGTGCATCCAAAATGATTTACGAGCCTATGGTGCGTTAAAGCGCAAACCGTGCACCGATCTTGCGTCAAGATTAGCACTATCTCCAAGCGGACCGAAACTACCTTCCAGTTGAGCTTCATCACCTAGGAGTACCATCGGGTGCGTCCAAAAGCGATTTACGAGCCTATGGTATTTTTGGTGCAAACCGTGCACCTATCTTGCACTAACACAAACACCATCTCCAAAGCGGACGAATGAGATTCCACATGACCCATGTCACCTAGGAGTTCCATCTGGTGCGTCCAATACGATTTCGAGCCTATGGTACGTTTCGCGCAAAGCGTGCACCGATCTTGCGTCAAGATTAGCACTATCTCCAAAGCGGACCAAAACTAGCTTCCACTTGAGCTTCGTCACCTAGGAGTATCATCGGGTGCGTTCTAAACCATATCTGAGCCTATGGTACGTTTGGTGCAAACCGTGCACCTATCTTGCACTCACACTAACACCATCTCCAAGCGGACCAGCGAGATTCCACATGACCCGTCGTCACGTAGGAGTTCCATCTGGTGCGTCCAAAATGATATATCAGCCCTATAATACGTTTAAGCCAAACGTGCACCTATCTTACATCAACACTAACACCATCTCCAAAATGGACGAGCGAGATTCCACATGACCCACGTCACCAAAGAGTTCCATCGGTGCGTCCAAAAGCGATATCTGAGCCTATGGTGCGTTTGGCGCCAAACCGTGCACCTATCTTGCACTAACACTAACACCATCTCCAAAAGCGGACCGAATGAGATTCCACATGACCCACGTCACCTAGGAGCTCCATCGGGTGCGTCCAAAATGATTTCGAGCCTATGGTATGTTCGGCGCCAAACCGTGCACCGATCTTGCATCAAGATTAACACTATCTCCAAAGCGGACCAAAACGAGCTTCCAGTTGAGCTTCGTCACCTAGGGTACCATCGGTGCGTCCAAAAGCGATTTACGAGCCTATGGTATGTTCGCGCAAACCGTTCACCTATCTTGCACTAACACTAACACCATCTCCAAAGCGGACCGAATGAGATTCCACATGACCCACGTCACCTAGGAGTTCCATCTGGTGCATCCAAAATGATTTATGAGCCTATGGTGCGTTCGGCGCAAACCGTGCACCGATCTTGCGTCAAGATTAGCACTATCTCCAAAGCGGACCGAAACTACCTTCCAGTTGAGCTTCATCACCTAGGAGTACCATCGGTGCGTCCAAAAGCGATTCTGAGCCTATGGTATTTTTGGCGTAAACCGTGCACCTATCTTGCACTAACACAAACACCATCTCCAAAGCGGACGAGCGAGATTCCACATGACCCATGTCACCTAGGAGTTCCATCTGGTGCGTCCAATACGATTTGATTAGAGCCTATATGATGCGTTAAAGCGCAAACGTGCACCGATCTTGCGTCAAGATTAGCACTATCTCCAAAGCGGACCAAAACTAGCTTCCACTTGAGCTTCGTCACCTAGGGTATCATCGGTGCGTTCTAAACCATATCTGAGCCTATGGTACGTTTGGTGCAAACCGTGCACCTATCTTGCACTCCACACTAACACCATCTCCAAAGCGGACCAGCGAGATTCCACATGACCCACGTCACGTGGGAGTTCCATCTGGTGCGTCCAAAATGATATATCAGCCTATAATGCGTTTAAGCGCAAACCGTGCACCTATCTTACATCAACACTAACACCATCTCCAAACGGACGAGCGAGATTCCACATGACCCACGTCACCAAAGAGTTCCATCGGTGCGTCCAAAAGCGATATCTGAGCCTATGGTGCGTTTGGCGCAAACCGTGCACCTATCTTGCACTAACACTAACACCATCTCCAAGCGGACCGAATGAGATTCCACATGACCCACGTCACCTAGGAGCTCCATCGGTGCGTCCAAAATGATTTCGAGCCTATGGTATGTTCGGCGCCAAACCGTGCACCGATCTTGCATCAAGATTAACACTATCTCCAAAGCGGACCAAAACGAGCTTCCGGTTGAGCTTCGTCACCTAGGAGTACCATCGGGTGCGTCCAAAAGCGATTTCTGAGCCTATGGTATGTTCAGCGCAAACCGTTCACCTATCTTGCACTAACACTAACACCATCTCCAAAGCGGACGAATGAGATTCCACATGACCCACGTCACCTAGGAGTTCCATCTGGTGCATCCAAAATGATTTATGAGCCTATGGTGCGTTCGGCGCCAAACCGTGCACCGATCTTGCGTCAAGATTAGCACTATCTCCAAAGCGGACCGAAACTACCTTCCACATGAGCTTCATCACCTAGGGTACCATCGGTGCGTCCAAAAGCGATTTACGAGCCTATGGTATTTTAGGCGTAAACCGTGCACCTATCTTGCACTAACACAAACACCATCTCCAAGCGGACGAGCGAGATTCCACATGACCCATGTCACCTAGGAGTTCCATCGAGTGCGCGTCCAATACGATTTGAGCCTATATGGTACGTTCGGCGCCAAACCGTGCACCGATCTTGCGTCAAGATTAGCACTATCTCCAAGCGGACCAAAACTAGCTTCACTTGAGCTTCGTCACCTAGGAGTATCATCGGTGCGTTCTAAACCATATCTGAGCCTATGGTACGTTTGGTGCAAACCGTGCACCTATCTTGCACTCACACTAACACCATCTCCAAAGCGGACCAATGAGATTCCACATGACCCACGTCACGTAGGGTTCCATCTGGTGCGTCCAAAATGATATATCAGCCTATATGTGCGTTTAGCGCAAAACCGTGCACCTATCTTACATCAACACTAACACCATCTCCAAAGCGGACGAGCGAGATTCCACATGACCCACGTCACCAAAGAGTTCCATCGGGTGCGTCCAAAAGCGATATCTGAGCCTATGGTACGTTTGGCGCAAACCGTGCACCTATCTTGCACTTGCACTACACTAACACCATCTCCAAGCGGACCGAATGAGATTCCACATGACCCACGTCACCTAGGAGCTCCATCGGTGCGTCCAAAATGATTTCGAGCCTATGGTATGTTCGGCGCCAAACCGTGCACCGATCCGATCTTGCATCAAGATTAACACTATCTCCAAAGCGGACCAAAACGAGCTTCCGGTTGAGCTTCGTCACCTAAGAGTACCATCGGTGCGTCCAAAGCGATTTACGAGCCTATGGTATGTTCGGCGCAAACCGTTCACCTATCTTGCACTAACACTAACACCATCTCCAAAGCGGACGAATGAGATTCCACATGACCCACGTCACCTAGGAGTTCCATCTGGTGCATCCAAAATGATTTATGAGCCTATGGTACGTTTTCGCGCAAACCGTGCACCGATCTTGCGTCAAGATTAGCACTATCTCCAAGCGGACCGAAACTACCTTCCAGTTGAGCTTCATCACCTAGGAGTACCATCGGTGCGTCCAAAAGCGATTTACGAGCCTATGGTATTTTTGGCGTAAACCGTGCACCTATCTTGCACTAACACAAACACCATCTCCAAAGCGGACGAATGAGATTCCACATGACCCATGTCACCTAGGAGTTCCATCTGTGCGTCAAATATGATTTACGAGCCTATGGTACGTTAAAGCGCCAAACGTGCACCGATCTTGCGTCAAGATTAGCACTATCTCCAAAGCGGACGAAACTAGCTTCCACTTGAGCTTCGTCACCTAGGAGTATCATCGGGTGCGTTCTAAACCATATCTCGAGCCTATGGTATGCGTTTGGTGCAAACCGTGCACCTATCTTGCACTCACACTAACACCATCTCCAAAGCGGACCAAGCGAGATTCCACATGACCCACGTCACGTAGGAGTTCCATCTGGTGCGTCCAAAGCGATATATCAGCCTATAGTGCGTTTAAGCGCAAACCGTGCACCTATCTTACATCAACACTAACACCATCTCCAAATGGACGAGCGAGATTCCACATGACCCACGTCACCAAAGAGTTCCATCGGGTGCGTCCAAAACGATATCTGAGCCTATGGTGCGTTTGGCGCAAACCGTGCACCTATCTTGCACTAACACTAACACCATCTCCAAAGCGGACGAATGAGATTCCACATGACCCACGTCACCTAGGAGCTCCATCGGGTGCGTCCAAAATGATTTCGAGAGCCTATGGTATGTTCGGCGCAAACCGTGCACCGATCTTGCATCAAGATTAACACTATCTCCAAAGCGGACCAAAAGCGAGCTTCCGGTTGAGCTTCGTCACCTAGGAGTACCATCGGGTGCGTCCAAAAGCGATTTACGAGCCTATGGTATGTTCGGCGCAAACCGTTCACCTATCTTGCACTAACACTAACACCATCTCCAAAGCGGACGAATGAGATTCCACATGACCCACGTCACCTAGGAGTTCCATCGGTGCATCCAAAATGATTTACGAGCCTATGGTACGTTAAAGCGCAAACCGTGCACCGATCTTGCGTCAAGATTAGCACTATCTCCAAGCGGACCGAAACTACCTTCCAGTTGAGCTTCATCACCTAGGAGTACCATCGGTGCGTCCAAAAGCGATTTCTGAGCCTATGGTATTTTCGGTTTAGCGTAAACCGTGCACCTATCTTGCACTAACACAAACACCATCTCCAAGCGGACCGAGCGAGATTCCACATGACCCATGTCACCTAGGAGTTCCATCTGGTGCGTCCAATACGATTTGGAGCCTATGAGTGCGTTCGGCAAAGCGTGCACCGATCTTGCGTCAAGATTAGCACTATCTCCAAAGCGGACGAAACTAGCTTCCACTTGAGCTTCGTCACCTAGGAGTATCATCGGTGCGTTCTAAACCATATCTGAGCCTATGGTACGTTTGGTGCAAACCGTGCACCTATCTTGCACTCACACTAACACCATCTCCAAAGCGGACCAGCGAGATTCCACATGACCCACGTCACGTAGGGAGTTCCATCTGAGTGCGTCCAAAATGATATATCAGCCTATAATGCGTTTAGCGCAAAACCGTGCACCTATCTTACATCAACACTAACACCATCTCCAAGCGGACGAGCGAGATTCCACATGACCCACGTCACCAAAGAGTTCCATCAGGTGCGTCCAAAAGCGATATCTGAGCCTATGGTGCGTTTGGCGCAAAACCGTGCACCTATCTTGCACTAACACTAACACCATCTCCCAAGCGGACGAATGAGATTCCACATGACCCACGTCACCTAGGAGCTCCATCGGGTGCGTCCAAAATGATTTACGAGCCTATGGTATGTTCGGCGCAAACCGTGCACCGATCTTGCATCAAGATTAACACTATCTCCAAAGCGGACCAAAACTAGCTTCCGGTTGAGCTTCGTCACCTAGGAGTACCATCGGGTGCGTCCAAAAGCGATTTACGAGCCTATGGTATGTTCGGCGCAAACCGTTCACCTATCTTGCACTAACACTAACACCATCTCCAAAGCGGACCGAATGAGATTCCACATGACCCACGTCACCTAGGAGTTCCATCTGGTGCATCCAAAATGATTTTATGAGCCTATAGTGCGTTAAAGGCGCAAACCGTGCACCGATCTTGCGTCAAGATTAGCACTATCTCCAAAGCGGACCGAAACTACCTTCCGGTTGAGCTTCATCACCTAGGAGTACCATCGGGTGCGTCCAAAACGATTTCTGAGCCTATGGTATTTTTGGCGTAAACCGTGCACCTATCTTGCACTAACACAAACACCATCTCCAAAGCGGACGAGCGAGATTCCACATGACCCATGTCACCTAGGGTTCCATCTGGTGCGTCCAATACGATTTATCGAGCCTATGGTGCGTTAAGCGCCAAAGCGTGCACCGATCTTGCGTCAAGATTAGCACTATCTCCAAGCGGACGAAACTAGCTTCCACTTGAGCTTCGTCACCTAGGAGTATCATCGGGTGCGTTCTAAACCATATCTGAGCCTATGGTACGTTTGGTGCAAACCGTGCACCTATCTTGCACTCACACTAACACCATCTCCAAAGCGGACCAGCGAGATTCCACATGACCCGTCACACGTAGGAGTTCCATCGGTGCGTCCAAAAATATATCAGCCTATAATGCGTTTAGCCGCAAACCGTGCACCTATCTTACATCAACACTAACACCATCTCCAAAGCGGACCAAAACGAGATTCCACATGACCCGTCACCAAAGAGTTCCATCGGGTGCGTCCAAAAGCGATTCTGAGCCTATGGTATGTTTGGCGCAAACCGTGCACCTATCTTGCACTAACACTAACACCATCTCCAAGCGGACCGAATGAGATTCCACATGACCCCACGTCACCTAGGAGCTCCATCGGGTGCGTCCAAAATGATTTACGAGCCTATGGTATGTTCGGCGCCAAACCGTGCACCGATCTTGCATCAAGATTAACACTATCTCCAAAGCGGACCAAAACTAGCTTCGGTTGAGCTTCATCACCTAGGAGTACCATCGGGTGCGTCCAAAACGATTTACGAGCCTATGGTATGTTTCGGCGCAAACCGTTCACCTATCTTGCACTAACACTAACACCATCTCCAAAGCGGACGAATGAGATTCCACATGACCCATGTCACCTAGGGAGTTCCATCTGGTGCATCCAAAATGATTTATGAGCCTATGGTGCGTTAAAGGCGCAAACGTGCACCGATCTTGCGTCAAGATTAGCACTATCTCCAAGCGGACCGAAACTAGCTTCCACTTGAGCTTCGTCACCTAGGAGTATCATCGGTGCGTTCTAAACCATATCTGAGCCTATGGTACGTTTGGTGCAAACCGTGCACCTATCTTGCACTCACACTAACACCATCTCCAAAGCGGACCAGCGAGATTCCACATGACCCACGTCACGTAGGAGTTCCATCGGGTGCGTCCAAAAGCGATATATCAGCCTATAGTGCGTTTAAGCGCAAACCGTGCACCTATCTTACATCAACACTAACACCATCTCCAAGCGGACGAGCGAGATTCCACATGACCCACGTCACCAAAGAGTTCCATCGGGTGCGTCCAAAAGCGATATCTGAGCCTATGGTGCGTTTGGCGCAAACCGTGCACCTATCTTGCACTAACACTAACACCATCTCCAAAGCGGACCGAATGAGATTCCACATGACCCACGTCACCTAGGGCTCTCCATCGGTGCGTCCAAAATGATTTCGAGCCTATGGTATGTTCGGCGCCAAACCGTGCACCGATCTTGCATCAAGATTAACACTATCTCCAAAGCGGACCAAAGCGAGCTTCCGGTTGAGCTTCGTCACCTAAGAGTACCATCGGTGCGTCCAAAAGCGATTTACGAGCCTATGGTATGTTCGGCGCAAACCGTTCACCTATCTTGCACTAACACTAACACCATCTCCAAAGCGGACCGAATGAGATTCCACATGACCCACGTCACCTAGGAGTTCCATCTGGTGCATCCAAAATGATTTACGAGCCTATGGTATGTTAAAGCGCAAACCGTGCACCGATCTTGCGTCAAGATTAGCACTATCTCCAAAGCGGACCGAAACTACCTTCCAGTTGAGCTTCATCACCTAGGAGTACCATCGGGTGCGTCCAAAAGCGATTTACGAGCCTATGGTATTTTCAGCGTAAACCGTGCACCTATCTTGCACTAACACAAACACCATCTCCAAGCGGACGAGCGAGATTCCACATGACCCATGTCACCTAGGAGTTCCATCTGGTGTGCGTCCAATACGATTTGAGCCTATGAGTGCGTTCGGCGCCAAAGCGTGCACCGATCTTGCGTCAAGATTAGCACTATCTCCAAAGCGGACGAAACTAGCTTCCACTTGAGCTTCGTCACCTAGGAGTATCATCGGTGCGTTCTAAACCATATCTGAGCCTATAGTGCGTTTGGTGCAAACCGTGCACCTATCTTGCACTCAC